>SMMG02000296.1:0-89618 GCA_005393395.2 Gossypium australe
GATGCAACTAATAGTTGCGATGTTGAAGGTGTTTCCAATGATGGTAAATCTTTGAATGTTAATTCACCCGGGGTTAGTTTTGGTGATGGTATTTTAGATAGTGTATCAATGGTTGATGGTGTTGAATTACATTCAGAAAATGTTTTGGTTGAATGGGAGTAGTGCTTTAAATAGTGTGGTTGAAGGTACGAATGATAGGGTTTTAATGGGTGATGGTTCTGAATTAGGGGTTCTAATGTTGATGGTTCGTTACCTGGGAGTTCTTTGGGTGATGGTGTTATTTTTGAAAATATTTTGGTTGATAGTTTTTTGGTTGATGGTTCTTTAGTTGGGAATTCTGTTGACAAAGGGAATTTAAGCAATTTTTTGTTAGGAG
Organism: Gossypium australe; assembly: GCA_005393395.2. NCBI lineage: Eukaryota > Viridiplantae > Streptophyta > Magnoliopsida > Malvales > Malvaceae > Gossypium > Gossypium australe. The sequence goes on from SMMG02000296.1 coordinate 377, forward strand.
ACCAAGATACTGTGTCTGTAGTGTCTCAGAGTGTTTCTATGGGTAGTGAAGTGTCGTATGAAAAAAGTTCAAGGGGTAGACCTAAAAAAGTTAAACGTAGTGGTCGGCCTAAGAAATCCAATGTGATTGCAAATAGTTGTGTTATGGAAGTAAATAATAATGTTCAAACTTTAATGTCAATGCAGAACAATAACGAAACTTTTAATATTAACGAGCCTCTACACATAGTTAATGCTCCATGTAATAATAATATGAACTGTGTTCCAGAATTTTTATCTATTGATTTGTTAGATGTTCCGTTTGGTCCAATGCCTAATATTGCAAATAGAATTTTTAGTGATGATATTGTTTTTTCAAGGCCCGAAATTAATAGTTGTGGTCAGATCCTAATATGTGGTTACAAGATAGTTTCGTGTTTATCTATTTAAAATTTTTGTCATATCGTTCTAATTTAAATGTTGTTGTTGTCTCGCCTCAGTTTGCTGTTGTGGATTATCATTTTGGGCAGGGTGTTGATCCTCTTAATATTTTTGATTATTGTTATAACTATAACCAGGATTATGATATTTTGTTGATTCCAATTGTATTTCCTGGACATTTTGGGTTGGTAATTTTTGATCGTTCTGATCGTGCTACTTTTTCTTGTATTTTTGTTGACTCCTTGCCTTCTGTTAATCGTTTAACCGATGTTTCTTGCGGTGTTTTTGATCAAAGGCGTGTTGATTTGATTAAAAGGTGTATTTGTGATTTGACACCTGGTCTTTTTGTTGACAGTATTAATATTCAAGTTTTGCCACGTTCTCAATTTACTGAACAAAGAGATGGGATTAATTGTGGATTTTATGTTTGTCTTTATTCGGAATTGTTTTTATTTAATAATAAATCGTTAATAATTCCAAATTTAAATATTCAGTATGAGAGGAAACGTATTTTATGGCACCTTTCGCAATTGCTTCTTTCGAATGATATTGATTATGTTGGGATTTTTGATTATAATCCTAGAAATGTACAAGTGAATGAAAATGTTTTTAATTTTAATCTTGATTTTGGTACTGATTTAGATGATAATTGTGTTGTTAATAATTTTCCAGTAGTCAATATTGAACCAGATCCACCTTCAGAAAATTTAAGGAGGTCTGAAAGGATTAAGTTGATGCAAAAGAATGATGTTTCTGAATTAAATATAAGTAAAATTTCACTTAAAACGTTGAACGAAATTACATCTAATTGTCATAGAGCTCATAAATTATTTCCGTGTGCAGATGTGCGAGCTAGACACGTCGTTAATTATTACGATTCAGGAAATCTAGGAGATGAAGATTGCTATTATTGCGGTGCAATGTTATTTAAATCTGAAGTTAATGATGCACACTTTAAAAAATTTAAAAAAACTTCATCTTCGTATTGTTGTCGTTGTGGTTTAGTTGTTCTCCCTTCATTTAAACCGCATCCGCAGTTATTAAGAGATTTAACTATGGGCGATACACAAGAATCTTTAGATTTTTTAAAGAAACAAAATATTTATAATTCTCTATTGGCGTTTGCGTCTGTTTTCGTTGCACATAGAGAAACCAAACTCGATGGTGGTATTAGTTACATGTTAAACGGTGAATTTGTTAGGAAACTGAGTTCGATGATTTCAGGCGATTCAGGGCCCTCATTTTCCCAATTATATATATTAGATGCTGATACAGCATTTAAACACAGAGTTTCTAATATTGCATATGGTGGGGATAGAGTCAATCCAGATGTGTTAAAGCGTTTAGACACTCTTCTTAGAGATTGCCACCCTCTCGCAAATACTTATAAAAATTTTCATGAACAATATTTAGATAAATTAAGCAGGGATGGCCCAGATTCAGTGGAAAATTTTAGACTTGTACTTTTGGAAGAGCGTGAAGCGCCTGAGTTGATAAAAGATAATTCCTTACATGTCAGACAAGTGAACCTTCCTACAGAGGAAACTTTATTTTCATTACATACCGAATCAAGTGAACCTCCTATTATTAAAGGGCTTTTTATCACTAATGAGGAAGGGAAATTATTTATTTTTAAACCACATCATCCTCAAACTGACACTTTGTGTTACCCTCTTTTATTTCCGTGTGGGGATGATAGTTACCACCCTAAGATTCCTTTTGCTAGAAAAGTGTTAAATGAAGATACAAGTGATAATGAGTGTTCTGATTGCGAAGATGATCCTCTTTTAGATACTAAGCGCAAAACTATTAGTATTCGTGATTATGTTAAATATAGATTAGCAGTAAGAAAACAGGAAGATTATCATAATATTTGGAATTCTGGGGGAGGCTTAAGTCAAAAATTTGCTTTAGACTACACAGCAAGGATAGATTCTGATGTGGCAGATTATTTGCGAAGGGACGATTTAGATTTAAGAGCTTCTCTTCCTGAGCCTGCTTTAAGATGGTTAGCAAGAGACAGTAATGCCAATAGTATTGCAGATATAGGACACTGTGTTATGTTTAGAAAAGAGCATCCTGGCACAAGGCCATATTTTCAAGACATGTTTTACGACGCGACTACTCTTATGGCAAGAAGCCGAAAACCTGAAAATGCGTCCTTTATGTTTACATTTACGAGTAATCCACGGTGGCCAGAAATTAAAAGAAATATGTTACGTGATAACCAGAAAAGCGTGGATAGATTTGATATTATTAGCAGAGTATATGAAGATAAACTAAGAGAAATTCATTACTTATTAAATAAAAAACATATTTTCGGAAAAATTTTAGGTTATGCAGAAAGTAGGGAGTTCCAAAAAAGGATTGGCGGTCCTCATTTACATAGAGTTTTTTGTACTGATATTGTTGCAACGCCCGATAATATTTCTAATTTAATTTGGGCACATATACCTCCTGAACCTCCTGCAACCGATAATTCACCATGGGCTAATTTTATGAGAAAGGTCCGCGAATTATTACCCTTTTATCAGTTTCATGACTGTGGGGAACATTGTAAGAAAGCTAATGGGAAATGTAAAAAGGACTTTCCGAAACCTTATAGTAACATAACAATTTTACACGCTAATAAGCCGGCAGTATATTATCGGCCCAGTCCAGACGATGGCGGTGAAACATTAAAAATAAAACGGGGTAGAGCGTGGATAACTTATGATAATACGAAAGTAGTGCCATATAATCCGCTCATTTTAGTTATGTTTGAATGCCACCATAATTTAGAATTCGCTTACGGCCAAACAGATAATTTAAAATATGCGTTAAAATATCCTTTTAAGGGGTCCAGCTTTTCTTACGTACGGAGTGAAGTTAACGGTCTTATAACTGTAGATGAACCGTTGCATTATGCAAGAATGATATACCGTAGCCCGACTGAGGCATATTCTCGGATTATGTCTTTCAAATATGCATTTTTATCACATATAGTAATACCGTTAAGTATTCATTTACCAGACAACCAGAAAATTTATTTTACGAGTAAAAATGCAAGTAAAATTATTAGTGCTATTAATGCAGGTAAAATTCCAGATTCACGTCTTTCGGCTTATTGGAAGTTATGTATTTCTGATTCTGCAGCTAAAAATATTCTTTTTGAAAATATTCCTGAAACATATGCATTTAATAAAAATGATAAAGTTTGGAAAAAGTTAAATATTTCTGAGAAAAATAAAAATCGTAAACCTCGTATCGGAAGAATTTATACCGTGTCCCCGAGAGATCCAGAATTGTTCGCTTTATATATTTTAACTAAACATTTTCCTGGGACACCAAAAGATTTGTTAACTGTTAATGGACATGAATGTCAAACCTTTGCCGAAGCGGCAAGATTGCGAGGGTTATTTGAAGATAATAATGTATGGGAGCGTACTTTAAGAGAAGGGTCAATATCTCTCAATCCTTCCCAAATGAGACAGTTGTTTGCAAATATACTTGTATTTGGTGGTACTGAAAAGTGTGTGATAGATGGGCTTTTACTTTGGAACATGTTTGTTGATCATTTTTATGATAGGAGGTGTACAGAAGCAGAGAAATTAATACGTATTGATAGAGCTTTAGCAATTATAGAAAAACTTTTATTAAGTAACGGTCGTAGTTTACAAGAATTTAACCTCCCTCTTCCCAATAATTCAATAAGAAACAATCCTGATAGAGCTCTTGATGAATTTTTCTTTCCACATCATATTAATGATGATGAAATGGATGAAGCTATAGATACCTCTATTTATGATAACACAAACTTAAATCCTGAACAGCAAAGATTTTTTAATTTAATTAGAGCTTCAGTTTTAGATCCTAATACTAAAAATAAATTATTTTTCTTGTCTGGAGATGGAGGTACGGGGAAAACTTTCCTCCTTAATTATATTATTTATAAATTACGAGAAATGAGATTAAAAGTATTAGCAACCGCTTCGACCGGTATAGCAGCCACAAATTTTTACGCGGGAGGAATGACATTCCATTCAGCTTTTAGATTCGGTATTAATGTGGAACCTGATGTAATTCCACCCGTAACCGTAGATAGTTACTTTGGGCGCAGAATAATTGAAGCTAATTTGGTAATAGTAGATGAAGTCACAATATTAAATAAAACAATTTTGAAAACGTAAATCTTTTATGTAAGAAGTTAATTCCTCAATATAATAACGAACCGTTTGCGGGAAAAATTGTAATAATATCAGGTGATTGGAAGCAGTCTCTTCCTGTAGTTGAGGAATCTTCGGCTCCTGGAGCACAGGTAGCAGCGTCGATTCAATCCTCGGAGTTGTATGGAAGATTTGAAAAACATAGATTAATGCAGAATATGAGAGTAATTCAGTCGGAAATCGCATTTAAGGATTGGCTTTATAGTATAGGAACAGGACAAATGGGTGATTCTGTTATAATCCCAGAAGCAATGCGAGTTAATTCAAGGCAAGAATTGTATAGATTCGTATTTAATACAGGTTTTGATGCACCTGTTGCAGATTTGTTAAAACGTTTGATTCTTTCGCCAACTAATAGAGTAGTAGATGTGATCAACTCAGAAATTATTGATTTAATAAACGCGCCTCTTCACGAGTATTTGTCAATAGATAGCCCTACAAGTGAGAACCCGTTTGCTTATAACTTAGCCGATTATGAAGTAGCTCAATTAAACAGATTAACACCTAAGGGGTTGCCAGCGCACAATATAAAGCTTAAAGTGGGTGCAGTAATAGTATTGCTTCAAAATTTAAATACTCAAAAGGGGTTGTGTAACGGTACCAGAATGATTGTTAGGCGTTTACATCAAGATTTAATTGAAGCGGAAACTATAAGTGGTTCTTCAGAACGTGGTATTGTTGTGGGAATTTGCAGAGCAAGAAATAGCTATAAGGAACTGCGTCCGGACGGAGTTAGTTTTGAAAGATTCCAATTCCCAATAAGGGTAGCATTTTGTATGACAATAACTAAAGCTCAGGGGCAAACATGCGAACGTTTAGGAATTGATATTCTTGATGAACCATTCGCACATGGTCAGACTTATACGGCTTTTTCGAGATGCAGAAGTGGGGAAAATATTAGAGTATTTGCACCTGGAAAAACGCCCGATAATAATGGGAATGTATCAATGAGAAATGTAGTAGCAAGAGGAATCCGTTTTGATTAAGTTTTATAATATAGTAGAATGAAAAATAGTATTAAAATTTAGGTTAAACTTCTTTTAGGGGTATACTTTCAAATAAAAAAATAAGGTTAAATTTTAGGGGTATACTTTCAAATAAAAAAAAAGGATAAATTTTATAGGCAAACTTTAAATTAAAAATAACAAAAAGGCCATAAAAAAGAATGAGACCACTTCAACATTCTTTAAAAAAGAACGAGACCACTTCAACGTTCTAAAAAATAAAAGGCCAAAATAAATAAAAATAAAAAGGCCAAAAGAGTGAGACCACTTCAACACTCTTTAAAAAGAACGAGACCACTTCAACGTTCTAAAAAATAAAAAGGCCAAAATAAATAAAATAAAAAAGGCCAAATAGAGTGAGACCACTTCAACACTCTATAAAAAAGAACGAGACCACTTCAACGTTCTAAAAAAAGGCCAAAATAAAAAAATAAAAAAAGGCCAAAAGAGTGAGACCACTTCAACACTCTTTATAAAGAACGAGACCACTTCAACGTTCTAAAAAAAGGCCAAAATAAATAAAAAAATAAAAAAAGGCCAAAAGAGTGAGACCACTTCAACACTCTTTAAAAAGAACGAGACCACTTCAACGTTCTAAAAAATAAAAGGCCTAAATAAAAAAAGGCCAAAATAAATAAAATAAAAAAGGCCAAAAGAGTGAGACCACTTCAACACTCTTTAAAAAGAACGAGACCACTTCAACGTTCTAAAAATAAAAAAGGCCAAAATAAATAAAAAATGGCCAAGAGTCAGACCACTTTAACATTATAAGTAAGAATTCCGACCCCAATGGGGCGGGGTACAGGGTTTGCCCGTTTACCTCCGTGCACCTCCACGTGGTGTACCCTGGGCATTGTTGTATAATAAAAAATGTTATACAACAATGGCTAAGCACGGTAAAAAACGGGAAGAGTTGAAATTAAATAAATTATGTACTGTTTCTAGCCGCGCGCGAAGCGCGCCCCAAAGCCGTTAGGCTTTCCAACGAGCAGAGCAAAATTTTACTGCCAGAGTATCCTAATAGGAATTGCATACGCACAACGCCGCCATCGCATACGTAACCCATAGCTAGTTATAATAGTATAAAAAAAACCCCAACTTCGATTTTAAAAAAAGTCCCTGGCCCGGCCGAAGGCCGGGCCGCTCCTGAAAGTTGTGGAAGGGTCCTACAACTTTTTGAGGGCTATTCAGGAAAAATCCGACTTTGGCGCCATGACTTTTCCTTTGCGCCGAAACGACCCCATGTGATTTTATATCTCGTGAACCAGAACCTGGAGCAAAAAACTTCTGCTGGTAGGATTTTAAGTTGGAGTAGGTAGATATATGCAGGAAAAAACCCGGACCCGAAATCCGAACTTGGAGGGTACTTATGCCTTTCCAAAAATTCACATAATGTCCGTGAATTGTCGATTTTGTCGGACTTGGCCGATGTTTTTGAGGTATATCTCGGGAATGGTTGGGGAGATTTAGATGCGGTCTGGGGGGTATTAGGTATGTGGCTACGGCGAATTTTTTGGGGTGGGTCATTTTGGTGCCGCACTGAAGTGTGGCACTGAAACGTCCGGATGCATAATTCAACGCGTTATAACGCGTTTTTGAGAAGTGGGGGGTTCTTTGGCCTGGGAGTGTTGTTGGAGGGTGGGATGTTGGGAAAATATTTGGTGTTGGACATTTGAGTCTTGGATGAACTTTTGGGGGTGATAAGACTCAAAGAGTCGGGGTCGGAAAGTCGACTTTTTTTAAAAGGTCGTTTCGGGTCTCTTCGATAGCCAGTCCGAAAGAGCGTCCCCTGGCGGTCAGAAAAAGGTATAATATGTTGGGGGTCCACTTGAGTCTCGAAAAGTTATAGCCAGTGTGGCAAAATGTCGTGAACCTTTTTGAGACTCTAACGTCCCGGATCAATTTTTAAAAATTTTTCTGACACCGGATTCGTACTCAGCGCATGCCAGAGCACTATATAGGTCGAATTTCGGGTCAAAATTCGAAAATTTTGTCCCACCCCTTATTTCCAAAGGGATCCCCTTTTGGGGGATCTTTTGGGGAATCCCCTTTTGGGGGATTTTCGGGATTTTTTAAGTCGACATAACTTTTTTTGGAATTCTCGGATTGGGATGGGGTTTCTTTCTAAAAATAGACCTAAAAATTAGGTGTTTTTTGACCGAAGAAAATTTCGAAAAAATTCGAAATTGGGGGTGTAGGGGTCTCATTTAGAAAAACCCAAAATTTTTCGGTTTTTCGAAACTTTTTCGGGATTTTTGCCGACCGTTCGAGCCGCATGTATTTTTCCTGTATAGAGGAGATTTTTCTGCATAGGATAAGCTTTTAAAATTTTCAAAAAAGGTTAACCTCGAAAAAGTTATGATTTTTTGAAAATTTCGTTGAATTTTTCGGCCAAAATTTTCGGCCAAAAAAATAAATTTTTCAAAATGGCCATAAATGGACCAAATGTTATATCATTTGAGAGCACTTATCGAGGGGAGTCTAAAAATATTTTTTCCAAAATTTTCTGACTATTTTGGCCAAAGTTACAAAAGGTCAAAATTTTGGGGGTGGGGGTACTCGCATACTTTTATCACCGTCAAAAGTTCGTCCCAGACTCAAATGCCCAACTGCTTATAAGTTCCCCGCATTATACCCTGCAACATAACTCCCAGCCACTAAACCCTCCGGCCTTTCAAAAAACCATTATAACGCGTTGAAATTTTCAACCGGCCATTTCAGTGCCACACTTGAGTGCGGCACCAAAATGGCCCTGTTCATTGAATTCCCCATGGTCGATTACCTATAATCCCATTGCATTTTTGCCCCATTTGGTCTTTTTTTGATTTTGACCATTTTTCCATGTACCCTTTTGTCGAAAAAAGGGCTGCAGCTTTTATTTTTCCATTTTTTTAATTTTTTTAATTTTTTAAAAATCCCCCTAAAATTTAATTTTACTTTAATGGGGAACTGCTGGGGCTTTTTAGCGGAAATTTGGGGTAGTAGGTAATAGGACCTGGGGAGTTCATTGGGCATGTTCATTTTGGTGCCACACTTGAGTGTGCACTGAAAGGTCCTACTTCGGGAACTTTTTCTCCGTTTGGGTTTAAACATGGGGATATAGGTAATCGACCTTGGGGAATTCAGCTAGCATGGTCGTTTTGGTGCCACACTTGAGTGTGGCACTGAAACGGTCGTTTTTTTCCAAATACCCCAAAATTAATTTTTAATTAAACTTTTATATATTTTTTCATTTCTAGCCTAAAAAATTAAAATATTTTAATTCAAAAAATTATTTTTATTCAACATAACATAATTTTTCTATTTTTCCAAAAATTTAAATTTTTCGACAACAACAACAAACTTCAATTAATTTTATTTTTTCATCAACAACAACATCCAGTTTCTTCAAATATTTTTATTAATTTATTCAAAATCAACTCAACACCAACACATCTCTTCAAAAATACAATTATGGTTTGTTTTAACATTTATAATTTTTTTAAAAACAAATTTTTTTTGAAAGAAAAAAATCCCACGGATGTGGGTAGCGCATTTGTATGACCACTATGCGGAGGGGTCATGCCGGTTTTTTCTCAGAAATGGGCGGAGCCGGCATGATCGGGGATTGGGTCATGCCCGTTTCCCCTTTTGGGGGTATGGGAAGGCTCCCCCTTCCTTCTGCACAGTGGGACAGTACAACCACTGTGCGGACGGGTCATGCCGGTTTTTTCCCATAAATGGGCGGAGCCGGCATGATCGGGGATTGGGTCATGCCCGTTTCCCCTTTTGGGGGTACGGGAAAGCTCCCCATTCCTTCTGCACAGTGGGAAAGGACAACCACTGTGCGGACGGGTCATGCCAAAATTTTTTTAATTTTAATTAACTTCAAAATTTTTAAAAAATTTTTTTATTTTTAAGGTTTCTCAACGCCTGCTCCCCTTAATCAATATGTTTGGTGGGTGGTCTTTCTTGTGAGTTTTGTTTTTTAAATATTTTAATTCCCCAATTCGGTTTCCTTCCCTGTCGGGGGAAGGAGATCTTGTACCCCCGTATGGGGAGAATGTGGGGCACCAAGACGCGGGGGAGAACAAATACGCGTCTTGATGCCTCACTTGTGCGGAGGGGTCATGCCAAAATTTTTTTTAATTTAAATAAACTTACTTTTTTACAATATTTTTATTTTCAGTGTTTCTCAACTTACTGCTCCCTTAGTTCAATATACTTGGTTGGTGGTCTTTGTTTTGAGTGAGTTTATTGTTGAAAAAATTTTAAATATGTTTTTAACTAAACTTTTATTGAAAAATATTTTTTTGGGAAAATTCTTAAACATTTTCGCAATTTTTGGGGAAAAACTTTAAATAGTTAAACATTTTTCCAAAAAATTTTTGATAAATATTTTTGAAATTTCATATCTAAAATTTTAATTTTCAATTTTTTTTTGTTTTATCCGTTTTTGCGAAGGGTTTACTTCCGTTCACATTAAAAGGGGACTATGCATGACCTCTTCTGCACTAGAAACACAGAGAGGCATGCAAGTTCCCCTTGTGCCCCATTCCGTGGAAAAACCTGTATCACAAGGTTTCGGGTCCTCGCCTTGAAGGCCCACGGGATGGGATGAGAACGTGGAGCAACAATACTTGGGGGAAGAATAACTCCTTGTATTGATGCTTCACTGTGCCGACGGGTCATGCCAAAATTTTTCAAAAATCAAAAAAACTAAAATTTTTTAATTTTTACATTTATCATTTTAGTGTCAACACTTGCTCTATCTTTGAATCAACTTTTGGTGGTTTGCTTTTGGTTTCGTAATATTTTTGTTTTTAATCTTTTCGGCTTTTTCGGAAAAATTTTTTTAAACTAAATTTGCTAAATTCTTTAAAAATTTAGAAATTTTCGATACTTTTCGATATTTTTTTCAGAATTCAAAATTTTAATTTTATTATTGACCCCTGAGAGACGGCTGCACTAACGTTGCAGTACGACTCAGCCTTTTAAAAATGGCTTTGCGTGGTGGGCCAATTACACACCACGTGAAAAATATCCTTTACAGATGGGGATGCCACACATCTGTCCCCAAATTAAAAATGGCCTCTGGTGGGCTTGATGCACCAGGAAAAATAGTCTGCTGGCGGACTCTTCAACTGTTCTCAGCCTGACCAGCTGTTAATGGTTGGGACACCAGTACCCATTTTGCACTTTTTTGGTCGTAGAGTGAAAGCCGTGTTCAACACGGTGGGCAACTCTACTTTTTGTTAAATTAATTCATCTTATTTTTTTTATTATTTTGTTGCCTTTAATTCGTTTTCTTTTTTGCCTTGATCCGTCGCGTTATTATTTTCATTAGTGTTTTTAATTTTTGATTGAAACTTTATCGCGTTTTGTCGTTTTACATTGTTTTCGCATTTTTCGTTTTTTTTCGAGTTACACTTAATTTATTTTCTTTTTTTCAGATATTTTAAATAATTTATTTATTTTCTTTATTTTAAATGCCTTCAAGACAGCAAAACAACCGGAGGAAACGTAAGTTAAGTTATTTGGCTGAAGGTACGTTTGGTAGTGATGCAACTAATAGTTGCGATGTTGAAGGTGTTTCCAATGATGGTAAATCTTTGAATGTTAATTCACCCGGGGTTAGTTTTGGTGATGGTATTTTAGATAGTGTATCAATGGTTGATGGTGTTGAATTACATTCAGAAAATGTTTTGGTTGAATGTGGGAGTAGTGCTTTAAATAGTGTGGTTGAAGGTACGAATGATAGGGTTTTAATGGGTGATGGTTCTGAAATTAGGGGTTCTAATGTTGATGGTTCGTTACCTGGGAGTTCTTTGGGTGATGGTGTTATTTTTGAAAATATTTTGGTTGATAGTTTTTTGGTTGATGGTTCTTTAGTTGGGAATTCTGTTGACAAAGGGAATTTAAGCAATTTTTTGTTAGGAGACCAAGATACTGTGTCTGTAGTGTCTCAGAGTGTTTCTATGGGTAGTGAAGTGTCGTATGAAAAAAGTTCAAGGGGTAGACCTAAAAAAGTTAAACGTAGTGGTCGGCCTAAGAAATCCAATGTGATTGCAAATAGTTGTGTTATGGAAGTAAATAATAATGTTCAAACTTTAATGTCAATGCAGAACAATAACGAAACTTTTAATATTAACGAGCCTCTACACATAGTTAATGCTCCATGTAATAATAATATGAACTGTGTTCCAGAATTTTTATCTATTGATTTGTTAGATGTTCCGTTTGGTCCAATGCCTAATATTGCAAATAGAATTTTTAGTGATGATATTGTTTTTTCAAGGCCCGAAATTAATAGTTTGTGGTCAGATCCTAATATGTGGTTACAAGATAGTTTCGTGTTTATCTATTTAAAATTTTTGTCATATCGTTCTAATTTAAATGTTGTTGTTGTCTCGCCTCAGTTTGCTGTTGTGGATTATCATTTTGGGCAGGGTGTTGATCCTCTTAATATTTTTGATTATTGTTATAACTATAACCAGGATTATGATATTTTGTTGATTCCAATTGTATTTCCTGGACATTTTGGGTTGGTAATTTTTGATCGTTCTGATCGTGCTACTTTTTCTTGTATTTTTGTTGACTCCTTGCCTTCTGTTAATCGTTTAACCGATGTTTCTTGCGGTGTTTTTGATCAAAGGCGTGTTGATTTGATTAAAAGGTGTATTTGTGATTTGACACCTGGTCTTTTTGTTGACAGTATTAATATTCAAGTTTTGCCACGTTCTCAATTTACTGAACAAAGAGATGGGATTAATTGTGGATTTTATGTTTGTCTTTATTCGGAATTGTTTTTATTTAATAATAAATCGTTAATAATTCCAAATTTAAATATTCAGTATGAGAGGAAACGTATTTTATGGCACCTTTCGCAATTGCTTCTTTCGAATGATATTGATTATGTTGGGATTTTTGATTATAATCCTAGAAATGTACAAGTGAATGAAAATGTTTTTAATTTTAATCTTGATTTTGGTACTGATTTAGATGATAATTGTGTTGTTAATAATTTTCCAGTAGTCAATATTGAACCAGATCCACCTTCAGAAAATTTAAGGAGGTCTGAAAGGATTAAGTTGATGCAAAAGAATGATGTTTCTGAATTAAATATAAGTAAAATTTCACTTAAAACGTTGAACGAAATTACATCTAATTGTCATAGAGCTCATAAATTATTTCCGTGTGCAGATGTGCGAGCTAGACACGTCGTTAATTATTACGATTCAGGAAATCTAGGAGATGAAGATTGCTATTATTGCGGTGCAATGTTATTTAAATCTGAAGTTAATGATGCACACTTTAAAAAATTTAAAAAAACTTCATCTTCGTATTGTTGTCGTTGTGGTTTAGTTGTTCTCCCTTCATTTAAACCGCATCCGCAGTTATTAAGAGATTTAACTATGGGCGATACACAAGAATCTTTAGATTTTTTAAAGAAACAAAATATTTATAATTCTCTATTGGCGTTTGCGTCTGTTTTCGTTGCACATAGAGAAACCAAACTCGATGGTGGTATTAGTTACATGTTAAACGGTGAATTTGTTAGGAAACTGAGTTCGATGATTTCAGGCGATTCAGGGCCCTCATTTTCCCAATTATATATATTAGATGCTGATACAGCATTTAAACACAGAGTTTCTAATATTGCATATGGTGGGGATAGAGTCAATCCAGATGTGTTAAAGCGTTTAGACACTCTTCTTAGAGATTGCCACCCTCTCGCAAATACTTATAAAAATTTTCATGAACAATATTTAGATAAATTAAGCAGGGATGGCCCAGATTCAGTGGAAAATTTTAGACTTGTACTTTTGGAAGAGCGTGAAGCGCCTGAGTTGATAAAAGATAATTCCTTACATGTCAGACAAGTGAACCTTCCTACAGAGGAAACTTTATTTTCATTACATACCGAATCAAGTGAACCTCCTATTATTAAAGGGCTTTTTATCACTAATGAGGAAGGGAAATTATTTATTTTTAAACCACATCATCCTCAAACTGACACTTTGTGTTACCCTCTTTTATTTCCGTGTGGGGATGATAGTTACCACCCTAAGATTCCTTTTGCTAGAAAAGTGTTAAATGAAGATACAAGTGATAATGAGTGTTCTGATTGCGAAGATGATCCTCTTTTAGATACTAAGCGCAAAACTATTAGTATTCGTGATTATGTTAAATATAGATTAGCAGTAAGAAAACAGGAAGATTATCATAATATTTGGAATTCTGGGGGAGGCTTAAGTCAAAAATTTGCTTTAGACTACACAGCAAGGATAGATTCTGATGTGGCAGATTATTTGCGAAGGGACGATTTAGATTTAAGAGCTTCTCTTCCTGAGCCTGCTTTAAGATGGTTAGCAAGAGACAGTAATGCCAATAGTATTGCAGATATAGGACACTGTGTTATGTTTAGAAAAGAGCATCCTGGCACAAGGCCATATTTTCAAGACATGTTTTACGACGCGACTACTCTTATGGCAAGAAGCCGAAAACCTGAAAATGCGTCCTTTATGTTTACATTTACGAGTAATCCACGGTGGCCAGAAATTAAAAGAAATATGTTACGTGATAACCAGAAAAGCGTGGATAGATTTGATATTATTAGCAGAGTATATGAAGATAAACTAAGAGAAATTCATTACTTATTAAATAAAAAACATATTTTCGGAAAAATTTTAGGTTATGCAGAAAGTAGGGAGTTCCAAAAAAGGATTGGCGGTCCTCATTTACATAGAGTTTTTTGTACTGATATTGTTGCAACGCCCGATAATATTTCTAATTTAATTTGGGCACATATACCTCCTGAACCTCCTGCAACCGATAATTCACCATGGGCTAATTTTATGAGAAAGGTCCGCGAATTATTACCCTTTTATCAGTTTCATGACTGTGGGGAACATTGTAAGAAAGCTAATGGGAAATGTAAAAAGGACTTTCCGAAACCTTATAGTAACATAACAATTTTACACGCTAATAAGCCGGCAGTATATTATCGGCCCAGTCCAGACGATGGCGGTGAAACATTAAAAATAAAACGGGGTAGAGCGTGGATAACTTATGATAATACGAAAGTAGTGCCATATAATCCGCTCATTTTAGTTATGTTTGAATGCCACCATAATTTAGAATTCGCTTACGGCCAAACAGATAATTTAAAATATGCGTTAAAATATCCTTTTAAGGGGTCCAGCTTTTCTTACGTACGGAGTGAAGTTAACGGTCTTATAACTGTAGATGAACCGTTGCATTATGCAAGAATGATATACCGTAGCCCGACTGAGGCATATTCTCGGATTATGTCTTTCAAATATGCATTTTTATCACATATAGTAATACCGTTAAGTATTCATTTACCAGACAACCAGAAAATTTATTTTACGAGTAAAAATGCAAGTAAAATTATTAGTGCTATTAATGCAGGTAAAATTCCAGATTCACGTCTTTCGGCTTATTGGAAGTTATGTATTTCTGATTCTGCAGCTAAAAATATTCTTTTTGAAAATATTCCTGAAACATATGCATTTAATAAAAATGATAAAGTTTGGAAAAAGTTAAATATTTCTGAGAAAAATAAAAATCGTAAACCTCGTATCGGAAGAATTTATACCGTGTCCCCGAGAGATCCAGAATTGTTCGCTTTATATATTTTAACTAAACATTTTCCTGGGACACCAAAAGATTTGTTAACTGTTAATGGACATGAATGTCAAACCTTTGCCGAAGCGGCAAGATTGCGAGGGTTATTTGAAGATAATAATGTATGGGAGCGTACTTTAAGAGAAGGGTCAATATCTCTCAATCCTTCCCAAATGAGACAGTTGTTTGCAAATATACTTGTATTTGGTGGTACTGAAAAGTGTGTGATAGATGGGCTTTTACTTTGGAACATGTTTGTTGATCATTTTTATGATAGGAGGTGTACAGAAGCAGAGAAATTAATACGTATTGATAGAGCTTTAGCAATTATAGAAAAACTTTTATTAAGTAACGGTCGTAGTTTACAAGAATTTAACCTCCCTCTTCCCAATAATTCAATAAGAAACAATCCTGATAGAGCTCTTGATGAATTTTTCTTTCCACATCATATTAATGATGATGAAATGGATGAAGCTATAGATACCTCTATTTATGATAACACAAACTTAAATCCTGAACAGCAAAGATTTTTTAATTTAATTAGAGCTTCAGTTTTAGATCCTAATACTAAAAATAAATTATTTTTCTTGTCTGGAGATGGAGGTACGGGGAAAACTTTCCTCCTTAATTATATTATTTATAAATTACGAGAAATGAGATTAAAAGTATTAGCAACCGCTTCGACCGGTATAGCAGCCACAAATTTTTACGCGGGAGGAATGACATTCCATTCAGCTTTTAGATTCGGTATTAATGTGGAACCTGATGTAATTCCACCCGTAACCGTAGATAGTTACTTTGGGCGCAGAATAATTGAAGCTAATTTGGTAATAGTAGATGAAGTCACAATATTAAATAAAACAATTTTTGAAAACGTAAATCTTTTATGTAAGAAGTTAATTCCTCAATATAATAACGAACCGTTTGCGGGAAAAATTGTAATAATATCAGGTGATTGGAAGCAGTCTCTTCCTGTAGTTGAGGAATCTTCGGCTCCTGGAGCACAGGTAGCAGCGTCGATTCAATCCTCGGAGTTGTATGGAAGATTTGAAAAACATAGATTAATGCAGAATATGAGAGTAATTCAGTCGGAAATCGCATTTAAGGATTGGCTTTATAGTATAGGAACAGGACAAATGGGTGATTCTGTTATAATCCCAGAAGCAATGCGAGTTAATTCAAGGCAAGAATTGTATAGATTCGTATTTAATACAGGTTTTGATGCACCTGTTGCAGATTTGTTAAAACGTTTGATTCTTTCGCCAACTAATAGAGTAGTAGATGTGATCAACTCAGAAATTATTGATTTAATAAACGCGCCTCTTCACGAGTATTTGTCAATAGATAGCCCTACAAGTGAGAACCCGTTTGCTTATAACTTAGCCGATTATGAAGTAGCTCAATTAAACAGATTAACACCTAAGGGGTTGCCAGCGCACAATATAAAGCTTAAAGTGGGTGCAGTAATAGTATTGCTTCAAAATTTAAATACTCAAAAGGGGTTGTGTAACGGTACCAGAATGATTGTTAGGCGTTTACATCAAGATTTAATTGAAGCGGAAACTATAAGTGGTTCTTCAGAACGTGGTATTGTTGTGGGAATTTGCAGAGCAAGAAATAGCTATAAGGAACTGCGTCCGGACGGAGTTAGTTTTGAAAGATTCCAATTCCCAATAAGGGTAGCATTTTGTATGACAATAACTAAAGCTCAGGGGCAAACATGCGAACGTTTAGGAATTGATATTCTTGATGAACCATTCGCACATGGTCAGACTTATACGGCTTTTTCGAGATGCAGAAGTGGGGAAAATATTAGAGTATTTGCACCTGGAAAAACGCCCGATAATAATGGGAATGTATCAATGAGAAATGTAGTAGCAAGAGGAATCCGTTTTGATTAAGTTTTATAATATAGTAGAATGAAAAATAGTATTAAAATTTAGGTTAAACTTCTTTTAGGGGTATACTTTCAAATAAAAAAATAAGGTTAAATTTTAGGGGTATACTTTCAAATAAAAAAAAAGGATAAATTTTATAGGCAAACTTTAAATTAAAAATAACAAAAAGGCCATAAAAAAGAATGAGACCACTTCAACATTCTTTAAAAAAGAACGAGACCACTTCAACGTTCTAAAAAATAAAAGGCCAAAATAAATAAAAAATAAAAAGGCCAAAAGAGTGAGACCACTTCAACACTCTTTAAAAAGAACGAGACCACTTCAACGTTCTAAAAAATAAAAAGGCCAAAATAAATAAAATAAAAAAGGCCAAATAGAGTGAGACCACTTCAACACTCTATAAAAAAGAACGAGACCACTTCAACGTTCTAAAAAAAGGCCAAAATAAAAAAATAAAAAAAGGCCAAAAGAGTGAGACCACTTCAACACTCTTTATAAAGAACGAGACCACTTCAACGTTCTAAAAAAAGGCCAAAATAAATAAAAAAATAAAAAAAGGCCAAAAGAGTGAGACCACTTCAACACTCTTTAAAAAGAACGAGACCACTTCAACGTTCTAAAAAATAAAAGGCCTAAATAAAAAAAGGCCAAAATAAATAAAATAAAAAAGGCCAAAAGAGTGAGACCACTTCAACACTCTTTAAAAAGAACGAGACCACTTCAACGTTCTAAAAATAAAAAAGGCCAAAATAAATAAAAAATGGCCAAGAGTCAGACCACTTTAACATTATAAGTAAGAATTCCGACCCCAATGGGGCGGGGTACAGGGTTTGCCCGTTTACCTCCGTGCACCTCCACGTGGTGTACCCTGGGCATTGTTGTATAATTAAAAAATGTTATACAACAATGGCTAAGCACGGTAAAAAACGGGAAGAGTTGAAATTAAATAAATTATGTGACTGTTTCTAGCCGCGCGCGAAGCGCGCCCCAAAGCCGTTAGGCTTTCCAACGAGCAGAGCAAAATTTTACTGCCAGAGTATCCTAATAGGAATTGCATACGCACAACGCCGCCATCGCATACGTAACCCATAGCTAGTTATATTATACTAAAAAAAACCTCCTGGTGGCCCTCTTTTTGGGGGGGATTTTCATTCAAAAAAGTGCACAGCCTCCATGTTTGCTCGAGTATTTTTTTGAGTTGTACATTGGTCCTACAACTTTTTGTCGCGCATTTGGAAAATTATAGATTTGGCGCCAAAACGTACCGCTGCGCCGAAACGGCCAAGTTGAAAATTCAAACGGGTGTAACTCGGATGCGAAAGTCAGATCGAAAAACGCTTGGGGAAAGGGCACTGGTCCGTTCAAGGTCTAAAACTCTGAAAAAAATTTGGAGTCCTCGGATCATGCCCTGAGGCGGTAGGCGATGACAAAATGGTACACTTTGTCCAAAATCGAGACATGTGTCCGACGAAATTCACCGACAATTTACAAATTATATACCATCGAAAGCTCTCGTCGAGCTAGTCTGAAAAAATTTAGTTTAATTTTTTCTGACCATTTTGTACAAAGTTATAAAACGCCAAAGGGTCAAAATGTCCAGGACCCCTATCGGGAAGGGTGGCTCCCATTGGGTCTGATTATAAAAGTGCTTATGAGAAGCCAAATCGCTCCAACTCTTTTTTCATATGTTGGGGCCCTAAGTGTACTAAAATTTTGTTGGGAGACACTTGAGTCTGGGACTTTGATTTGGGGGTGATATGGTTCAAAAGGTAGAAGTCGAAAAATCGACTTTTTGTAAGAGGTCGAGTCACCCGTTTTCGATAGCCTAAGTGAAAGAGCGTCCCTGGCGGTCAGAAAAATATATACTTTGTTGGGGGTCCACTTGAGTCTAGAAAAGTTATAGCCAAAATGGCCAAATGTCGCAAATCGGTTTTTAGACTCTAACTTCCCGGGGAATTTTTCAAAAATTTTTCTGAGACCGGATATCGACTCAGCGGGTTCTAAAGCACCATATAGGACGTTTTTTGACCCAAAATTAAAAATTTTTTTTCCCTCGTGTTCCCTTGTGGGCCCAAACATTTTGTCGTTTTTTATGGGTAGCGGTCTTTTGTACCTTTTTTATATCTCGGGAACGGCTGTTGGGAATTGGATGGGACTTGGGGGATATTAGGTAGTTGCGTATGGGGAGTTTGATAGGCATGGCCGTTTTGGTGCCGCACTTGAGTGTGGCACCGAAATGGCCGGATGAAAAATTCAAAGTGTTATAACGGGTTTTTGAGAAGTGGGGGGTTCTGGGGCCTGGGAGTTTTGTTGTAGGGGAGGCTGTGAGAAACTTATAAATAGTTGGACACTTGAGTCTCAGATGAACTTTTGGGGGTCATATGGGTCAATGAGTCGCGGTTTTACAATAAACTTTTTCTGAAGAGTCGGGTCAGCTTTTTTCTATTGCCTATTCGAAAGAGCGTTTCCTGGGGCTCCGAAAAAGGTATACTTTGTTGGGGGTCCACTTGAGTCTCAAAAAGTTATAGCGGATGTTCGCAAATGTAGCAAATCTTTTTGAGACTCTAACGTCCCAGGGAATTTTTTATTAATTTTTCTGAGACCTAATATGGATACAGCGCATCTAAATACACCATATTGGTCGTTTTTTTGACCTAAAATTAAAAAAATTTTTTCCCGACCCCATTCCAAAGGGGTACCCCTTTTGGGGGATTTTCGCGAATTTTAAAGTGACCATAACTTTTTATGGGATTTTCGGATTGGGATGGGGTTTCTTTTGAAAATAGTCCTAAAAATTAGAAATTTTATCACCGAAGAAAATTTCGAAAAAAGTCGAAATTGAACCCATAGGGATCGAATTTCGAAAAACCCAAAATTTTTCGGTTTTTCGAAAAATTTTCGACATTTTTGCCGGCGATTCTACTCGAACGTATTTTTCCTGGATAGAGCAGATTTTTCTGCATAAAATAAGCTATTAAAATGTTCAAGAAAGGTTAACTTTAAAAAAGTTATGAATTTTTTAAAATTTGGGTGATTTTTCCGGCCAAAATTTTCGGCCTAAAAAATATTTTTTTCAAAATGGATATAAATGGGCCAAATGATATATTAATCGAAAGCTCTCATTGAGCTATGTTTAAAAATAATTTTTGTAAAATTTTCTAAACATTTTGTCCAAAGTTATAGACGGTTAAAGTTTTGAGTCTGGGGGTACTTATCCCTGGTGGGGTACCAAAGGAGGGGTAATAAATTAAAAAGACTTACGTTATATTGTAGAGCATCCTGAAACCCACCAAAAAACATTACTTTTTTGAGGATCCACTTGAGTCTTAAAAAGTTATGTCCAATGTTCGCAAATGTCGGAAATATTTTTGAGACTCTAACGTCCCTGCGAATTTTTTAAAATTTTTTCTGAGACCGGATATGGACTCAGCGCATATTAATACACCACATAGGTCGTTTTTGGTGAAAAAATTCGAAAATTTTTTCCCGACCCCATTCCTAAAGGGGTACCCCTTTTGGGGGATTTTCGGATAATTTTAAGTGACCATAATTTTTTTTAGAATTTTCGGATTGGGATGGGGTTTCTTTATAAAAATAGAACTAAAAATTAGAAATTTTTGAAGCCGAAAAAATTTCGAAAAAAGTTGAAATTGAACCCGTGGGGGTCGAATTTCGAAAAACTCAAAATTTTTCGGTTTTTCGAAAAATTTTCGGGATTTTTGCCGGCGTTTCGCGCTAAAAGTATTTTTCCTGAATAGAGCTTATTTTTCTCTATAGAATAAGCTTTTAAAATTTTTCAAAAAGGTCAACTTTGAAAAAGTTATGAATTTTTTAAAAATTCGGTGATTTTTCTGGCCCAAATTTTCGGCCAAAAAAATAAATTTTTCAAAATGGCCATAAATAGGCCAAATGTTATATCAATCGAAAGCTCTTATCGAGCTGAGTATAAAAATATTTTTTGCAAAATTTTCTGACTATTTTGTAAAAAGTTACAAAAGGTCGAAATTTCGGGTGTGGGGGGCCCAAGGCCCCCCAAACGGCGGCCTGAGGCCCGCCATGCGAGGGCCGAAGGCCCGAGCTTTCAACCCATCTATAACACAGAGCAATGGTCAAAGGCAGGGCAGTCTTTACTTGCGAGGGCCGAAGGCCCGAGCTTCAACCCATCTAAAAGGCTGAGAAATAGTCGAAGGCAGGGCGAGGAGATGGCCTCGCCGTTTGGCGAGGGCCGAAGGCCCGAGCTTTCAACCCGTCTAAAGGGCTGAACAATAGTCAAACGCAGGGCAAATTTACCGGCGAGGGCTGAAGGCCCGAGCTTCAACCCATCTAAAAGGCAGAGCAATGGTCAAAGGCAGGGCAAACTTTACCGGCGAGGGCCGAAGGCCCGAAGCAACGCTCGGGCCGAAGGCCCGAGCTTCAACCCATCTAAAAGGCAGAGCAATGGTCAAAGGCAGGGCAAACTTTACCGGCGAGGGCCGAAGGCCCGAAGCAACGCTCGGGCCGAAGGCCCGAGCGATGTCAAAGGCATGTCAAAGGCAGGGCAAACTTTACCGGCGAGGGCCGAAGGCCCGAAGCAACGCTCGGGCCGAAGACCCGAAGCAACGCTCGGGCCGAAGACCCGAGCTTCAACCCTTCTAAAAGGCAGAGCAATGGTCAAAGGCAGGACAAACTTTATCGGCGAGGGCCGAAGGCCCGAAGCAACGCTCGGGCCGAAGGCCCGAGCTTTCAACCCATCTAAAAGGCAGCACAACGAATTAAAAAGCAGGGCTAAACTTTGCCGGCGAGGGCCGAAGGCCCGAGCTTTCAACCCATCTAAAAGGCAGAGCAACGAATTAAAAGCAGGGCTATACTTTGCCGGCGAGGGCCGAAGGCCCGAGCTTTCAACCCATCTAAAAAGCAGAGCAACGAATTAAAAGCAGGGCTATACTTTGCCGGCGAGGGCCGAAGGCCCGAGCTTTCAACCCATCTAAAAGGCAGAGCAACGAATTAAAAGCAGGGCTATACTTTACCTACGAGGGCCGAAGGCCCGAGCTTTCAACCCATCTAAAAGGCAGCACGACGAATTAAAAAGCAGGGCAAAACTTTGCTGGCGAGGGCCGAAGGCCCGAGCTTTCAACCCATCTAAAAGGCAGCACGACGAATTAAAAAGCAGGGCTAAACTTTGCCGGCGAGGGCCGAAGGCCCGAGCTTTCAACCCATCTAAAAGGCAGCACAACGAATTAAAAAGCAGGGCTAAACTTTGCCGGCGAGGGCCGAAGGCCCGAGCTTTCAACTCATCTAAAAGGCAGAGCAACGAATTAAAAGCAGGGCTATACTTTGCCGGCGAGGGCCGAAGGCCCGAGCTTTCAACCCATCTAAAAGGCAGCACAACGAATTAAAAAGCAGGGCTATACTTTGCCGGCGAGGGCATAAGGCCCGAGCTTTCAACCCATCTAAAAAGCAGAGCAACGAATTAAAAGGCAGGGCACAACTTTACCGGCGAGGGCCGAAGGCCCGAGCTTTCAACCCATCTAAAAGACAGAGCAATGAATTAAAAGGCAGGGCACAACTTTACCGGCGAGGCCGAGCTTTCAACCCATCTAAACGGCAGAGCAACGAATTAAAAGGATGGGCAAACTTTACCGGCGAGGGCCGAAGGCCCAAGCTTTCAACCCATCTAAACGGCAGAGTAACGAATTAAAAGGATGGGCAAACTTTACCGGCGAGGGCCGAAGGCCCGAGCTTTCAACCCATCTAAAAGACAGAACAATGAATGAATATGCAGGGCTTAACTTTACAGGCGAGGGCCGAAGGCCCGAGCTTTCAACCCATCTCTGAAGGCAGGGCTAAACTTTACCAGCGAGGGCCGAAGGCCCGAGCTTTCAACCCATCTGAAAAGCAGAGCAATAGTAAAAGGCAGAGAAAACAACTGGCGAGGGCCGAAGGCCCGAGCTTAAAACCCATCCCGCAACGAATAGCGAGGGCCGCAGGCCCGAAGCAATGAAAAGGCGGGGAAAAACTTACCGGCGAGGGCCGAAGGCCCGAAGCAATGAAAAGGCTGGGCGAAAACATCCATTTTTCAAAAAAATTTTAAAGGTGGCCAAATGATATATCAAATGAAAGCTCTCAGTGAGCTGAGTCAAAAAATAATATCAGAAAAATTTTCTGACCATTTTGTACAAAGTTATTCTTGGGCAAAACTTCGACCATCGCAAATAAACATTCTAGCAGCGCGCGAAGCGCGCCCCAAAGCCGTTAGGCTTTCCAACGGGCACCCCAAACTAAACAGCCAGAGTATCCTAATAGGAATTGCATACGTAAGTTACCGCCATCGCATACGTAACCCAGAGCTAGTTATATTATACTAAAAAAAACCTCCTGGTGGCCCAACTTTTGGGGGGATTTTCATTCAAAAAAGTGCACAGCCTCCATGTTTGCTCGAGTATTTTTTTGAATTGTACATTGGTCCTACAACTTTTTGTCGCGCATTTGGGAAAATTATAGATTTGGCGCCAAAACGTACCGCTGCGCCGAAACGGCCAATTTGAAAATTCAAACGGGTGTAACTCGGAATGCGAAAGTCAGATCGAAAAACGCTTGGGGAAAGGGCACTGGTCCGGTTCAAGGTCTAAAACTCTGAAAAAAATTTGGAGTCCGGTGATCATGCCCTGAGGCGGTAGGCGATGACAAAAATGGTACACTTTGTCCAAAATCGAGACATGGTGTCCGACGAAATTCACCGACAATTTACAAATTATATACCATTCGAAAGCTCTCGTCGAGCTGAGTCTGAAAAAATTTAGTTTAATTTTTTCTGACCATTTTGAAAAAAGTTATAAAACGCCAAAGGGTCAAAATGTCATGGACCCCTATCGGGAAGGGTGGCTCCCATTGGGTCTGATTATAAAAGTGCTTATGAGAAGCCAAATCGCTCCAACTCTTTTTTCATATGTTGGGGCCCTAAGTGTACTAAAATTTTGTTGGGAGACACTTGAGTCTGGGACTTTGATTTGGGGGTGATATGGTTCAAAAGGTAGAAGTCGAAAAATCGACTTTTTGTAAGAGGTCGAGTCACCCGTTTTCGATAGCCTAAGTGAAAGAGCGTCCCCTGGCGGTCAGAAAAATATATACTTTGTTGGGGGTCCACTTGAGTCTAGAAAAGTTATAGCCAAAATGGCCAAATGTCGCAAATCGGTTTTTAGACTCTAACTTTTAGGGGAATTTTTTAAAAATTTTTCTGAGACCTGATATGGATTCAGCGGGTCTTAATGCACCATATTGGTCGTTTTTTGACCTAAAATTAAAAATTTTTTTTCACGACCCCATTCCAAAAGGGGTACCCCTTTTGGGGGATTTTCGCGTATTTTAAAGTGACCATAACTTTTTATGGGATTCTCGGATTGGGAGGGGGTTTCTTTCTAAAAATAGTCCTAAAAATTAGGTATTTTATCGCCGAAGAAAATTTCGAAAAAAGTCGAAATTGAACCCTTAGGGGTCGAATTTCGAAAAACATAAAATTTTTCGGTTTTTCGAAAAATTTTCGACATTTTTGCCGGCGGTTCTGCCCAAACGTATTTTTCCTGGATAGAGCAGATTTTTCTGCATAAAATAAGCTTTAAAAATGTTCAACAAATGTTAACTTTAAAAAATTTATGAATTTTTTTTTAACTTGGGTGATTTTTCCGGCTAAAATTTTCAACCTAAAAAATATTTTTTTATAAATGGATATAAATGGGCCAAATGATATATCAATCGACAGCCCTTATCGCCCCGAGTCTAACAATATTTTTTTCTTAATTTTCCGACCTTTTTGCAAGAAGTTAGAAAGGGTTAAAGTTTTGAGTCTGGGGTACTTTAGCCTGTGGGGTACCAAAGGAGGGGTAATAAATTAAATTACTCAAATCTTCCCCCCACCCTGCCCTACAAGATCACTCTCAGACGCGAAAAACCCCAGGCCTCCAAAAAACCGCTATGAGCATTTGAATTTTTCATTTGGACGTTTCAGTGCCACACTTGAGTGCGGCACCAAAATAACCATGCCCATTGAATTCCCCATGGCCGATTACCTATAATCCCAATGAGTTTTTGCCCCGTTTGGTCTTTTTTCGATGTTGACCATTTTTCCATGTACCATTTTGTCGAAAAAAGGGCTGAAGCTTTTATTTTTCCATTTTTTTAATTTTTTTTTATTTTTTAAAAATCCCCCTAAAATTTAATTTTACTTTAGTGGGGAACCGCTGGGGCTTTTTAGCGGAAATTTGGGGTAGTAGGTAATCGGACCTGGGGAGTTCATTGGGCATGATCATTTTGGTGCCACACTTGAGTTGGCACTGAAACGTCCTACTTCGGGAACTTTTTGTCCGTTTGGGTTTAAACTTGGGGATATAGGTAATCGACCTTGGGGAATTCAGCTAGCATGGTCGTTTTGGTGCCACACTTGAGTGTGGCACTGAAACGGTCGTTTTTTTCCAAATACCCCAAAATTAATTTTTAATTAAACTTTTATATATTTTTTTCATTTTTAGCCTAAAAAATTAAAATATTTTAATTCAAAAAATTATTTTTATTCAACATCAACATAATTTTTATATTTTTCAAAAATTTAAATTTTTTCGACAACACCAACAAATTTCAATTAATTTTATTTTTTAATCAACAACAACATCCTATTTCTTCAAATAGTTTAATCAATTCTTCAACATCAACACAACACCTACAAACAAACCATTATGGTTGGTTTTATAATTTTTAATTTTTAAAAAAAAAACAAAAATTTTTTCACGAATTTTTAATTTTTTTCAAAAAAACAAAATTTTTTGAAAGAATAAATTCCCACGGATGTGGGTAGCGAATTTGTATTACCACTGTGCGGAGGGGTCATGCCGGTTTTTTCCCAGAAATGGGCGGAGCCGGCATGATCGGGGATTGGGTCATGCCCGTTTCCCCTTTTGGGGGTATGGGAAGGCTCCCCCTTCCTTCTGCACAGTGGGACAGTACAACTACTGTGCGGACGGGTCATGCCGGTTTTTTTCCAGAAATGGGCGGAGCCGGCATGATCGGGGATTGGGTCATGCCCGTTTCCCCTTTTGTGGGTTTGGGAAGGCTCCCCCTTCCTTCTGCACAGTGGGACAGTACAACTACTGTACGGACGGGTCATGCCCAAATTTTTTTAAAATTAAATTAACTTAAAAATTTTTAAATTTTTTATATTTGGGACTTCTCAACGCCTGCTCACCTTATCCAATATGCTTTATGGTGGTCCTTTTTCCGTGAGTTTAATTTTTAAAAAATCTATTTAATTCCCCACTCTGTTCTCCTTCTCTGTCGGGGGAAGGAGATCTTGTACCCCCGTATGGGGAGAATGTGGGGCACCAAAACGCGGGGGATAACAAATACGCGTTTTGATGCCTCACTTGTGCGGAGGGGTCATGCCCAAATTTTTTTTAAATTCAAATAACTTAGAATTTTTTCGATTTTTAATTTTTCTTTTTAGGTCAATCAACATGTTGGTGGTTTATTTGGTGGTAGCTCATGTGTTTGATGTGAGTTTAATTTTTAAAATTATTTTTTTATATTTTTTTAAATTATTTAAATTATTTTTATAACTTTTTCGAATATATTTTGGCAATTTTCGATAATTTTTTAAAAATTTTTTCGTAATATTAAAATTTTTTTTTACGATTTTCCTTCTCTGCGGAGTTCATACCGGCCTCCACACAAAAAGGGGACTATCCATGACCTCTTCTGCACTAGAAACACAGAGAGGCATGGAAGTTCTCCTTTGTGCCCCATTCCGTGGAAAAACCTGTATAATAAGGTTTCGGGTCCTCGCCTTGAAGGCCCATGGGATGGGATGAGAACGTGGAGCACCAATACTTGGGGGAAGAATAACTCCTTGTATTGATGCTTCACTGTGCCGACGGGTCATGCCAAAATTTTTCAAAATTTAAAAAAACTTAAAAAATTTTGATTTTTTTAAATTTCTATTTTAGTGATCAACACGTGCCTACTTCTTTGAATCAAATTTGGTGGTTTGCTTTTGGTTACGTAAAAGTTTTAGTTTTATCTTTTCGGCTTTTTCGGAGAATTTTTTATTTTTAAAATCTAAAATTGCTAAATTCTTTAAAAATTTTTCAAATACTTTTCGA
This sequence comes from Gossypium australe, assembly GCA_005393395.2. Classification (NCBI taxonomy): domain Eukaryota; kingdom Viridiplantae; phylum Streptophyta; class Magnoliopsida; order Malvales; family Malvaceae; genus Gossypium; species Gossypium australe. The sequence continues at coordinate 27,657 of SMMG02000296.1, forward strand.
TGTTTTTTTCAAAATTTAAATTTTATTATTGACCCCTGAGAAACGGCTGCACTAACGTTGCAGTACGACTCAGCCTTTTAAAAATGGCTTTGCGTGGTGGGCCAATTACACACCACGTGAAAAATATCCTTTACAGATGGGGATGCCACACATCTGTCCCCAAATTAAAAATGGCCTCTGGTGGGCTTGATGCACCAGAAAAAATAGTCTGCTGGCGGACTTTCCAACTGTTCTCAGCCTGACCAGCTGTTAATGGTTGGGACACCAGTTCCCCTTTTTTCACATTTTTGGTCGTAGAGTGAAAGCTGTGTTCAACACGGTGGGCAACTCTACTTTTTGTTAAATTAATTCATTTTATTTTTTTTGTTTTATTTTGTTGCCTTAAATTCGGTAGTTTTTTTGCCTTGCTCTGTCGCGTTATTATTTCCATTAGTGTTTTTAATTTTAATTAAATCTTTTTGTCGCGTTTTGTAATTTCACATTGTTTTCGCGTTTTGTGGCGAATTGCTCTTAATTTATTTTCTTTTTTTTCAGATATTTTAAATAATTATTTTATTTTCTATATTTTAAAATGCCTTCAAAAAATGTGACTGCCCGGAGGAAACGTAAGTTGCGCCGTTCGGATGATGGTAAGTTGGTGAGTGATGCAACAAATTGTTGCGGGGTTGAGGGTGTTTCCAATGACGGGCTTTTGTTAAATGTTAATTCAACCCGGGGTAGTAGTAATGGTGATGGTAATTCTATGGGTTGTAGTTCTATGGTTGATGGAGGGGTTGATTTAACTTTGGAGAGTGGGGTTGTTGGTTGTGAAAAGGGTGTAGTTGGTAGTGGAGTAGGTGATTGTGAGATGAGGGAAGTTGGTGTTGGGGTAGTTGGTTGTGTAGTGAGTGAAGTTGGTAGTGGGGTATTTGGTTATGAAATGAGTGAGATTAGTAGTGATGTAGTAAATAATGATCTAAGTGAATCAAATATTGAGAATGATAATTTCTATTATGATTTTGAAAACATGTCTGATAATTTTTCTGTTTTTTCTCTGGAAAGTTCTAACAAGAGTGTTATTTCATATGAACGATCGAAAGCTGGTAGGCCTAAAAAAAGGAAAGGGGGTACTGGCAGACCAAAAAAAATTAATGTGATGAATAATATTATTGTTAATGAGTTAAATTGTAATGAGCTTCCTGATTTAATGTCCCTACAATCATTAGATATTCCGATGGGTCCTTTATTGGATTCAGATAGTAGTATTTGTTTTGTAAGCCTTACTGCTGCTGCTAGAAATTATATTAACGAGTTGTGGTCCAATCCTGAAGCATGGTTAGAAGACGATTATATTTACTCATACCTTAGGTATTTGACCGCACGTGCTGACAAACGTGTTGTAGTTCTTATTCCGTCATTTACATATGTTAACTATCAGTATGGGCCTCACATCGAGCAGCTTAGTCCTTTAGAAAATTGCTTTAATTATTCACTAGACTATGATGTGTTACTTATGCCAGTTTGCTTCGAAGCACATTTTGGGTTAATAATTTATGACAGGACTGATAGAAACAATACAGATTGTTTGTTTGTCGATTCTTTGCCGTCTGTGGATAGATTGTTTGATGTTAGGTATCCTGGATTTGATATAAGACGGATAGATATAATTAAGAGGGGAATAATTAGTTTAACTCCTAATATTACGGAAGATGCTATTCAAATAAGAACCCTTCCTCGCGATCAGTTTACCGAACAGTTAGATGGTGTAAATTGTGGGTTTTTTATTTGCATTTACTCTGAATTATATTTATTTAATAATAAGTCGTTGTTGATTCCAAATTTAGATATTAATTATGAAAGAAAACGTATTTTATGGAATCTTTCTAAGTTATTTTTGGCCAATGAAATTGATTACATTGGTATTGTCATTAATAGCAATATAAATATAGATCAGGTTCTAAGAAATAACGAACCCTTAAATATTAATGGGCCTCTAAATATTGTTTATGCTCCATCTAATGAAAATTCGAATATAAATTATGTTCCTGAATTTTTATCTATTGATTTGTTAGATGTTCCTTTTGGCCCAATGCCAAATACTGAAAATAGAATTTTTACTGATGATATTGTTTTTTCTAGGCCCGAAATTATTAGTTTGTGGTCAGATCCTAATGTGTGGATTCAGGATAGTTTTGTTTTTATTTATTTAAAATTTTTATCATATCGTTCCAATTTAAATGTTGTTGTTGTTTCCCCTCAATTTATTGTTGTTGAACACCATTTTGGTCAGGGTGTTGAACCTCTTAATATTTTTAATTACTGCTTTAATTATAACCAGGATTACGATATTTTGTTGATTCCAATTATGTTTCCTGGTCATTTTGGTTTAGTAATTTTTGATCGTTCAGATCGTAATAATTTTTCTTGCATTTTTGTTGACTCTTTGCCATCTGTAAACCGTTTAACTGATGTTTCTTGTGGTGTTTTTGATCAAAGGCGTGTAGATTTAGTTAAAAGGTGTATTTGTGATTTGACACCTGGTCTTTTAGTTGAAAATGTTAATATACAAATTTTACCGCGTTCTCAATTTACTGAACAAAGAGATGGGATTAATTGCGGGTTTTATGTTTGTCTTTATGCGGAATTTTTTCTATTTAATAATAAATCGTTAATAATTCCTAATTTAAATATTCAGTATGAGAGGAAACGTATTTTATGGCACCTTATGCAATTAATTCTTTCAAATGACATTGATTATGTTGAGATTTTCGCTTATAATCCTATCAATGCACAAGTGAATGCAAATGTTTTTAATTTTAATCTAGACTTCGGGGATAATGTTCATGATAATTGCGTTGTTAATAATTTTCCGATAGTCGATATGGAACCCGATCCACCTCGTAATTTAAGGCGTTCTGACAGAATTAAAGCATTGAATAACAATAAGGTTTCTATGATTACACTAGAGAATATAAGCCTTAATTCTTTGTTTGAAATATCCTATTTCTGTAAAAGAAAACATAAGGATGTCCCATGTGCCGATGTCCGTGCACGGCACGTTGTAAGTTATTACGATTCTGGTAATTTTGGAGATGCTGAATGTTATTACTGTAATGCGTTGTTGTTAAAATCTGAAATAAATGAATCGCATCAAAGCAAGTTTAAGCGTATTACGTCTTCTTTTTGTTGTAAATGTGGGTCAGTTTTTCTTCCTCCGTTTAGACCACATCCAGCTCTATTAAGAGATTTAACTAGGGCAGATACGCAAGGTTCCTTGGAGTTTTTGAAAAAACAAAATATTTACAACTCTTTACTTGCTTTTGCGTCCGTTTTCGTAGGACACCGAGAAACTAAACTATACGGGGGAATTTGTTACATGTTAAACGGCGAGTTTGTCAGAAAAATGAGTTCGATGATTGCCGGAGATTCAGGACCCTCATTTTCTCAACTGTACATTTTAGATGCTGATACAGCCTTTCAACACCGAGTGTCTAATATTGCTTATGGGGGAGATCGAGTTGATCCGGATGTTTTAAAAAATTTAGATATTTTGTTAAGAGAATGTCATCCCCTAGCTAATATTTATAAAAATTTTCACACACAATATCTAGAAAAATTACAAAATGAAGGTCCGGATGCAATTAAAAATTTCCGCCTTGTGCTTTTAGAAGAAAGGGAAGTACCGGAGGATATTAGAGCTAATAGTTTACATCCAAGACAAGTAAACCTTCCTACAGAGGAAACACTTTTTTCGTTACATACTGAGTCTGATGAACCTCCTATGTTAAAGGGTATTTGTATAACCGACGAGCAAGGAAGAATTTTTGTTTTTTCACCACATCATCCTTTAACAGACACACTTTGTTATCCTTTGCTATTCCCATGTGGTGATGATGGGTATCATAGTAAAATCCCCTTTGCTAGAAAATTAACTGATGAGGACGCGAGTGAAAGTAATGATTCGGATCACGAGAATGTTGGTTTTGTCCCAATTAAGCAAAGAAAATCTATTAGTTGTCGTGATTATGTTAAGTATAGATTGGCCATAAGAAAGGGTGAAGATTACCATAATATTTGGAGTTCAGGGGGAGGTTTAAGTCAAAAATATACTTTAGATTATAATGCAAGAATTGATTCTGATAATGCCTCTTATTTGCGAAGGCCTGAATTAGATTTATTATCCACAACTCCTGAGTCAGCTAGAAGGTGGTTGGCAAGAGACTGTGGGGCTCAAAGTATAGACGATTTTGGGAGTATTGTAATGTTTAGGAAGAATTACCCGGGAACACGTCCATATTTTCAAGACATGTTTTATGACGCTACAACTATTATGGCTAGAACCCGGAAGTCTGAAAATGCCTCTTTTATGTTTACGTTCACAAGTAATCCACACTGGCCTGAAATTAAACGAAATTTATTTCATAAAAAACAAAAAATAGTGGATAGGTTTGATATAATTTGTAGAATTTACGAAGATAAATTAAGACATCTTCATTACTTATTAAACAAAAAAAATATATTTGGAAAAATCTTAGGTTATGGGGAAAGTAGGGAGTTTCAGAAAAGGATTGGAGGTCCACATTTGCATAGAGTTTTTTGCACAGATATTCCTGCAATTCCTGTAAATATTGAAAATTTAATATGGGCACATATTCCTGAAGAACCGGCAGCTGAAGATAAATCAAATTGGGCTAATTTTATAAGAAAGGTTCGTGAACTTATAGAACATCACCAGTTGCATGATTGTGCAGAGCATTGTAAGAAAGCAAATGGTAAATGTAAGAAAGGTTTCCCGAAACCGTTTAGTAACATTACCGTTTTGCACGAAAATAAGCCGGCAGAGTATAAGAGGCCTAGTCCGGAAAATGGTGGGGAAGTTTTAAAAATAAAAAGAGGAAAGCACACAATTATTTATGACAACTCTAGAGTAGTCCCGTATAATCCATTAATTCTTGTAATGTTTGAATGCCACCATAACTTAGAATTCGCGTATGGACAAACTGATAATTTAAAATATGCATTAAAATATCCATTTAAGGGTTCAAGTTTCTCCTATGTACGTAGTGAAACTACTGGACTTATACATGTAGATGAACCTTTACAATATGCTAGAATGATTTATAGGAGTCCCACAGAGGCGTATTCTAGAATATTATCTTATAAATATGCATTTTTGTCCCATGTCGTTTTGGCTTTAACAATTCATTTACCCGAAAATCAGAGAGTTTACTTTACTCATCGAACAGCTAATCAAACTCTTGGGAATATTGATGGAGGAGATTTACCAGAGACTCCTCTTACTTCGTATTGGAATTTATGTAATAAAGACCCAACTTTTAGTATTCTTTTTGAAAATATGCCAGAAACTTATGCGTTTAATAAAAATACAAGAGCTTGGAAAAAACTGAAAATTGATCCAAAAAATAAAAATAGGAAACCGCGTATTGGCAGAATTTACACAGTGTCACCACGTGAGCCAGAAAAATTTGCACTTTATCTTCTTACTAAACATTTTGCAGGCTCTTATGAAAATTTATTAAATGTTAACGGTCACATTTGTGACACATTTGTCGAAGCAGGGCGATTAAGGGGTTTGTTAGAAGATAATGAAGTATGGGAACGGACTTTAAGAGAAGGATCCACTTATCTTAATCCTTCGCAAATGCGTTTATTGTTTGCTAATATACTTGTATTCGGAGGTACTGAAAAATGTGTAATTGATGGTTTGTATTTGTGGAATATGTTTATTGATCATTTTTATGACAGAAGATGTACAGAAGCAGAAAGACCAATTCGTATCGATAGAGCTTTAGCTCTTATTGAAAAGCTTTTGCTGAGTCAGGGTCGAAATCTGGGTGAATTTAATCTCCCTTCACCTAATAACCCTCTTATAAACAACCCAGATAGGGCTTTAGACGCATTTTTCTTTCCACATAACTTAAACGATGATGAAATGGATGAAACTATAGATGTTTCCGTTTTTGATAGAGCTCAATTAAATCAAGCGCAACAAAACTTTTTTAATTTAATTAGGGCATCAGTTTTAGATCCTTCTGCTAATAATAAATTGTTTTATATTTCCGGAGATGGTGGTACGGGAAAAACTTTTCTACTTAATTATGTTATCTATAAGTTAAGAGAACTTAGACAAAAAGTATTAGCTACCGCCTCTACTGGTATAGCTGCCACAAATTTTTATTCTGGCGGTATGACTTTCCATTCAGCTTTTCGATTTGGAAAAGATGTTGAACCTGGTGTTATTCCCTCTATTCCGTTAGAAAGTTATTTTGGTCGTAGAATTATTGAAGCAAATGTTATAGTTATTGACGAAATTACTATGCTAAATAAGACTGTTTTTGAAAATGTTGATATTCTATGCCGTACTTTAATTCCCCAATTTCAAGATAAGCCTTTTGCAGGAAAGACAGTAATAATTTCTGGCGACTGGAAGCAGTCTTTGCCTGTGGTAAGAGAATCCTCGGCACCTGGAGCACAGGTAGCAGCTTCAATTCAGTCTTCTGATTTATATAGAAGGTTTGAAAAACATAGATTGATGCAAAATATGAGAGTGATTCCGGCGGAAATACAGTTTAAAGATTGGCTTTATAGTATAGGAACAGGTCAAGTTGGCGATTCTGTTATAATTCCATTAGCTATGCGAGTTAATTCGAGACAAGAATTGTATACATTTGTATTTAACACGGGCTTTGATGCACCAGTTAATCAACTTTTGAAACGTTTAATTCTTTCTCCGACAAATAGAATAGTAGACTTAATTAACGATGAAATTATAGCCTTAATAGATTCACCAGAACATGTATATTTATCGAGGGATAATCCTACAAGCGAAAACCCGTTTGCGTATAACTTGGCTGATTATGACGTAGTTCAATTAAATAGGCTTACGCCAATAGGAATGCCCGCCCATAATATAAAACTTAAGGTGGGAGCGATAATAGTATTATTACAAAATTTAAATACTCAAAAAGGTTTATGTAACGGTACTAGAATGATAGTTAGGCGTTTACACCAAGATTTGATAGAAGCGGAAACTATTAGTGGTTCCTCGGACCGTGGTATAAGAATTGGAATATGTCGCGTAAGGAATAGTTATAAAGAACTTCGTCCTGACGGAGTAAGTTTCGAAAGATTTCAATTCCCTGTAAGAGTTGCGTTTTGTATGACTATAACTAAGGCCCAAGGACAGACTTGTGAGCGTTTAGGTATTGATATTAGTGATGAACCATTCGCTCATGGACAGACGTATACCGCATTTTCAAGGTGCAGAAGTGGAGAGAATATTAGAGTTTTCGCACCTGGTAAAATACCCGATAATAATGGGAATATTTCTATGAGAAATGTGGTAGCTAGAGGTATCCGTTTTGATTAAATTTTTTTATTTAGTAGAAAGAAAAAATGAAATTAAAATTTGGTTAAATTCTCTTAGGGGTAAACTTGAAAATTTACAAAAGAAATAATAACTTAAAGGCCAATAGAGTGAGACCACTTCAACACTCTATAAAAAAGAACGAGACCACTTCAACGTTCTAAAAAATAAAAAGGCCAAAAGATATAAAAAATAAAAAAGGCCAAAAGAGTGAGACCACTTCAACACTCTTTAAAAAAGAACGAGACCACTTCAACGTTCTAAAATAAAAAAGGCCAAAATAAATAAAAAAATAAAAAAAGGCCAAAAGAGTGAGACCACTTCAACACTCTTTAAAAAGAACGAGACCACTTCAACGTTCTAAAATAAAAAAAGGCCAAATAAATAAAAATAAAAAAGGCCAAAAGAGTGAGACCACTTCAACACTCTTTAAACAGAACGAGACTACTTCAACGTTCTAAAATAAAAAAGGCCAAAATAAATAAAAAAAATAAAAAAGGCCAAAAGAGTGAGACCACTTCAACACTCTTTAAAAAAGAACGAGACCACTTCAACGTTCTAAAATAAAAAAGGCCAAAATAAATAAAAATAAAAAAAAAGGCCAAAAGAGTGAGACCACTTCAACACTCTTTAAAAAGAACGAGACCACTTCAACGTTCTAAAACATAAAAAAGGCCAAAAGATATAAAAAAATAAAAATGGCCAATAGAGTGAGACCACTTCAACACTCTATAAGTAAGAATTCCGACCCCAACGGGGCGGGGTACAGGGTTTATCCGTTTGCCTCCATGCACCTCCACGTGGTGTACCCTGGGCATTGTTATATATAGTTAAAACTTTTCATAGTCGTAATTATTTGTTTTTTCGTTTTTAATGAGTTAGTGTACTAATTATATAACAATGGCTAAGCATGGTTAAAAACGGATTGTCTTATAGTCCACTGTTATTACTTAGTTTTTCTTATTTTTAGTCGTTCTAACCTCTTTTTATATTTACTTAGTTGTATTGATTAGTCGAGTTTCCAATATTAATAGTTTTTTTAATTTTAGTTCGTGCTTAATTGTGTTTGTTTTTGATACTTTTACCTTAAAATTTTAAATTAACAATTTTTTTCTTTTTCAGATAACAAAAAATTTACTTTTCAACCAAATTATAATAATATTTATTTTTCTTTCAATTTTCAATTCAACAAAAATAACAACAATTTACAGACCAAATTTTCTTTGGTAATAGTTTGTTTCATACCTCCCACCCCCTTTGTTTCTCACCAATATTTTTGTTTTTCAGTCTGTCATTTGTTAGAAAACTCATCGATCCGTGTACACATCTCGACGATTGTGATAACATGTGACTTACTGAAAAATTAAAAAATGGTCAGAAAAAACGACATGTGTGACGAGACCGGGGGAGGGGGGGGGGTATGAAAGAAATTATTATTCAATCATTTTTAGAAAAAATGTCTTCTCCTTCTTCTTCAAATTATTTATCAACACAAAACTCTGACATCTCTTCAACATTTTCACTCAGATCAAATTTATCACGGAGTGTTGGTTCTTTGGAGGGCGGTAAGCAGTTTTATAAATTACACTCAAAAAAAAACAAACACAATTCTATTTTTTGTTGAAAAAGTTTGATTGAATTTAATGAATTTTTGAAGATCAAGAAGCAAACCTTTTTTGGTAGCTGATTAAAAACTTTTTTGTGAAATTTATTTTTGTCAAACTTTTTCAGCAACGCATGCGAAAATATTTTAGGTTTTTATACGATTAAAAAAACTCAGTCCTTCCTTTTAAAAAGCCGCTTGTAAAAGTTATACTTTTTATTAAGACTTTTAACATTATCTTGATTTCTCGCTATGCAACCTCGCATTTTAATGAACTCCAAAGACGTCAAATTTTAAATTTTTTTCTTTTTTAAATCTGAATTTTTAGACATTGTTCGCCATACTTTTGATAATATGAGTTGGAGTAGTGGAATTGGTGGAGGTGGAGGTCGTGGCATTGATGGTCGTGGTGGACGTGGAGGTCGTGGCTTTGGTGGGCGTGGAGGGCGTGGAATTGGTGGACGTGGAGGGCGTGGCGATGGTGGACGTGGAGGCCGAGGAAGAGAAAGAGGTGGCCGACGAACTGGCCGAAATAATACAAATTTTGGAAGGCCGGGCCGCGGCGTTGGGGCCAACTCGGGGGCGGTTCGTTGGCTTCTTGCCAACGGGCTTGCTACTCGGGGGACGCCTCAACGTCGAGGCGCCGAGTGGTCGAACCGTGGGTTTAACTCCCGCGGTGGAAGTTCCGGCGGGCAATCTCGCGGTCGTAGATCCTTCGGGAACTCCCGCGGGGTTGCTCGTGGCGGGAACTCCCGGGAGTGGCCCACGGGGACACCAGCCTCATACCAACAACCATCCTATGGGGGGACACTCCGTAAACGTGTACCCCACTTATAATGTTTATACTTACAATTAATTAACTTTTTTAAAATTTATTTTTAAAAGGTTAATTAATTGAGATATAAACATTATGAGTGGGGTACACGTTTACGGAGTGTCCTCATCAGTGGTGTGCAGTTGCACTTTTCGTCTTTCGCCTTTCGTTTTTTAAAATCATTTTGGCATTTTTTTGGCTTTCGTTTTTTAAAATCTGTTTCGGCACATCACTGATCCTCACACCCTCATTCAATATTTATTTAAAATATTTTTGATTGAAATTTTATTTAATTTATTTTTTTGATACTATTTTGGTTATTTTTTTGTTTCATTTTTTTGACGATTTGTTATTTAAATTTAATTTTTTGAATTTATTTGTTGGTAAATGTTTTTTGATAGAGTTTTCTATATAAGTTTGCTATCTCCGTATTTAATTCCATTTCTTTCGCTTCTTTTCAGTTCTTTTGCTTCTCTCTGTCGATGTTTTAGTTTAAGTACAAAGTGGTCGGTCATTTTCTTCCTTACAAGATTTAAATGTATTATGTATTTAATGTATCAAAAACCTTCTAGCCGCGCGCGAAGCGCGCCCCAAAGCCGTTAGGCTTTCCAAAGGGCAGAGCATAAAAATTATAAAGTATCGTACTCGCCGCCGTTGCATACGCACAACGCCGCCATCGCATACGTAACCCACAGCTAGTTATATTATACTAAAAAAAACCTCCTGGTGGCCCCTTTTTGGGGGGGATTTTCATTCAAAAAGTGCACAGCCTCCATGTTGCTCGAGTATTTTTTTGAGTTGTACATTGGTCCTACAACTTTTTGTCGCGCATTTGGGAAATTATAGATTTGGCCGCCAAAACGTACCGCTGCGCCGAAACGGCCAATTTGAAAATTCAAACGGGTGTAACTCGGAATGCGAAAGTCAGATCGAAAAACGCTTGGGGAAAGGGCACTGGTCCGGTTCAAGGTCTAAAACTCTGAAAAAAATTTGGAGTCCGGTGATCATGCCTGAGGCGGTAGGCGATGACAAAAATGGTACACTTTGTCCAAAATCGAGACATGTGTCCGACGACGAAATTCACCGACATTTACAAATTATATACCATTCGAAAGCTCTCGTCGAGCTGAGTCTGATTTGGTGCCGCACTTGAGTGTGGCACCGAAATGGCCGGATGATGCTTCAAAGCGTTATAACGCTTTTTGAGAAGTGGGGGTCTTGGGGCTTGGGATTGTAGGGCTGGATGTTGGGAAAATATTTGGTGTTGGACATTAGAGTCTGGGGCTCCGAAAAAGGTATAATATGTTGGGGGTCCACTTGAGTCTCAAAAAGTTATAGCCAATTTGGCAAAATGTCGTGAATCTTTTGAGACTCTAACGTCCCGGGGAAGATTTTTAAAATTTTTCTTACACGGATTCGTACTCAGCGGGTGTCAGAGCACCATATAGGTCGAATTTCGGGTCAAAATTCGAAAATTTTGTTTCCACGCCTATTTTCAAAGGGGTACCCCTTTTGGGGGATTTTTGGGAATTTTTAGGGGACCATAACTTTTTTTTGGGATTTCGGATTGGGTTGGGGTTTCTTTCATAAAATCAAGCAAAAAATTAGGTATTTTTTGAGTGGAAAAAATTTCGAAAAAAAGTCGAAACTGAGGGTGTAGGGGTCGAATTTCGAAAACCCAAAAATTTTCGGTTTTTCGAAAAAATTCCGGGATTTTTTGCCGACGGTTCGGAACGAAGCTATTTTTCCTGGATAGAGCTTATTTTTCTCCATAGAATAAGCTTTTAAAATTTTTCAAAAGTTCAAATTTGAAAAAGTTATGAATTTTTAAAAATTTGGTCGATTTTTTCTGCCGAAATTTTCGGCCAAAAAAAAATTTTTTTCAAAATCGATATAAATGGGCCAAATGTCATATCATTCGAAAGCCATTAATGAGGGGAGAATAAAAATAATTTTTCCGAGATTTTCTGACCATTTTGTACAGTTACAAAAGGTCGAAATTTCGGGGGTGGGGATACTCTCATACTCATATCACATCCTAAAGTATATTCCAGACTCAAATGACCAACTACTTATAAGTTCCCCACACGCAGCCCTACAACATCACTCCCAGACGCGAAACCCCCCCGGCCTCCAAAAAACCGCTATGAGCAGTTGAAGTATTCATCCGGACGTTTCAGTGCCACACTTTAGTGCGGCACCAAAATGGCCATGCCCATTGAATTCCCCATGGCCGATTACCTATAATCCCAATAAGTTATTGCCCCATTTGGTCTTTTTTAGATTTTGACCATTTTTCCATGTACCCTTTTGTCGAAAAAAGGGCTGGAGCTTTTATTTTTCCATTTTTTTAATTTTTTTACTTTTTTAAAAATCCCCCTAACATTTAATTTTACTTTAATGGGGAACCGCTGGGGCTTTTTAGCGGAAATTTGGGGTAGTAGGTAATCGGACCTGGGGAGTTCATTGGGCATGTTCATTTTGGTGCCACACTTGAGTGTGGCACTGAAACGTCCTACTTCGGAACTTTTTGTGCGTTTTGGTTTAAACTTGGGGATATAGGTAATCAACCTTGGGGAATTCAGCTAGCATGGTCGTTTTGGTGCCACACTTGAGTGTGGCACTGAAACGGTCTTTTTTCCAAATACCCCAAAATTAATTTTTAATTAAACTTTTATATATTTTTTTATTTTTAGCCTAAAAAATTAAAATATTTTAATTCAAAAAATTTTTTCATTCAACATCAACATAATTATTCTATTTTTCAAAAATTTAAATTTTTTCGACAACAACAACAAAAAATTAATTTTATTTTTTCATCAACAACAACATCCAATTTCTTCAAATATTTTTATAAATTCTTCAACATCAACTCAACACCTACAAACAAATCATTATGGTTTGTTTTATAATTTATAATTTTTTTTAAAAAAACAAAATTTTTTTCACTAATTTATGATTTTTTTTTCAAAAAAAACAATTTTTTTAAAGAATAAAATCCCACGGATGTGGGTAGCGAACTTGTATGACCACTGTGCGGAGGGGTCATGCCGGTTTTTTCCCAGAAATGGGCGGAGCCGGCATGATCGGGGATTGGGTCATGCCCGTTTCCCCTTTTGGGGGTATGGGAAGGCTCCCCCTTCCTTCTGCACAGTGGGACAGTACAACCACTGTGCGGACGGGTCATGCCGGTTTTTTTCCAGAAATGGGCGGAGCCGGCATGATCGGGGATTGGGTCATGCCCGTTTCCCCTTTTGTGGGTATGGGAAGGCTCCCCCTTCCTTCTGCACAGTGGGACAGTACAACCACTGTGCGGACGGGTCATGCCCAAATTTTTTTTAAATTTAAATTCACTTTAAAAATTTTTTTACGATTTTTTTATTTTTAAGGTTTCTCAACGCCTGTTGCCGTCATCCAATTTGTTTGGTGGTTGGTCTTATTTGTGAGTTTTACTTTTTTAAAATATTTTTATTCCCCAATCCGGTTTCCTTCCCTGTCGGGGGAAGGAGATCTTGTACCCCCGTATGGGGAGAGTGTGGGGCACCAGTACGCGGGGAGAACAAATACGCGTTCTGATGCCTCACTTGTGCGGACGGGTCATGCCCAAATTTTTTTAATTTTAAACTAACCTAAAATTTTTTTACAATTTTTTATTTTTAAGGTTTCTCAACGCCTGCTGCGGTCATCCAATATGCTTGGTGGTTGGTCTTTTCTCGTGAGTTTATTTTTTTATATTTATATTCCCCAATCCGGTTTCCTTCCCTGTCGGGGGAAGGAGATCTTGAACCCCCGTATGGGGAGAGTGTGGGGCACCAGGACGCGGGGGAGAACAAATACGCGTCTTGATGCCTCACTTGTGCTAGGGGTCATGCCAAAATTTTTTTACTTTAAATAAACATTAAATTTTTTACAATTTTTTATTTTTATAGTTTCTCAACTTACTGCTCCCCTTCTTCAATATGCTTGGTGGGTGCTTTGTTTTAAGTGAGTTTATTGTTAACAATTTTTAAATTTTTTTATTAACTAAACTTTCAGTGAAAAATATTTTTTGGCTAATTTTTAAATCATTTTTGAAATTTTCTGGGAAAAACCTGAAAATAGCAAAACATTTTTTCAAAAAATTCGATAAATATTTTTTAAAATTTTTGTCTAAAATTTTAAATTTTCATTTTTTTTGTTTTATGCGTCTGTTCGGAGGGGTGCTTCCTTTCCCACAAAAAGGGGCCTATGCATGACCTCTTCTGCACTAGAAGCACAGAGAGGCATGCAAGTTCTTCTTTGTGCCCCATTCCGTGGAAAAACCTGTATAATAAGGTTTCGGGTCCTCGCCTTGAAGGCCCACGGGATGGGATGAGAACGTGGAGCACCAATACTTGGGGGAAGAATAACTCCTTGTATTGATGCTTCACTGTGCCGACGGGTCATGCCAAAATTTTTCAAAATTTAATAAAACTTTTTAAAAAACTTAAATTTTTTAATTTTAAAAATTTTTCATTTTAGTGTCAATACATGCTCTATCTTTGAATCAAATTTTGGTGGCTTGCTTTTGGTTTCGTAATGTTTTTGTTTTTTTTATTTTCGGCTTTTTCGGAAAAAATTTTATTTTTCAAACTTAAAATATCTAAATTCTTTAAAAATTTAAATTTTTGAAACTTTTCGATATTTTTTTTCAAAATTTAAATTTTATTATTGACCCCTGAGAGACGGCTGCACTAACGTTGCAGTACGACTCAGCCTTTAAAAATGGCTTTGCGTGGTGGGCCAATTACACACCACGTGAAAAATATCCTTTACAGATGGGGATACCACACATCTGTCCCCAAATTAAAAATGGCCGCTGGTGGGCTTGATGCACCAGAAAAAATAGTCTGCTGGCGGACTTTCCAACTGTTCTCAGCCTGACCAGTTGTTAATGGTTGGGACACCAGTACCCCCTTTTCACAATTTTTGGTCGTAGAGTGAAAACCATGTTTAACATGGTTGGCAACTCTACTTTTTGTTAAATTAATTCAATTTGTTTTTTTGTTATATTTTGTTTTTAATGTTTTAGCCTTTTTCTATGAGATCCGTCGCGTTATTATTTTCATTAGTTTTTTTAACTTTTTATTGAATCTTCATCGCGTTTTGTCATTTCACATTGTTTTCGCGTTTTGTGGCGAATTGCTCTTAATTTATTTTCTTTTTTTCAGATATTTTAAATAATTATTTTATTTTCTATATTTTAAATGCCTTCAAGACAGCAAAACAACCGGAGGAAACGTAAGTTAAGTTATTTGGCTGAAAGTAAGTTTGGTAGTGATGCAACTAATAGTTGCGAGGTTGACGGGGTTTCCAATGATGGTAAATATTTGAATGTTAATTCACCCGGGGTTAGTTTAGGTGATGGTATTTTAGATAGTGTATCAATGGTTGATGGTGTTGAATTACATTCAGAGAATGTTTTGGTTGAGTGTGGGAGTAGTGCTGTAAGTAGTATGGTTAAAGGTACGAATGGTAGTGTTTTAATGGTTGATGGTTCTGAAATTAGGGGTTCTAATGTTGATGGTTCGTTACCTGGGAGTTCATTGGATGAAAGTTTTATTGTTGAAAATTTTTTGGTTGATAATTTTTTGGTAGATGGTTCTTTAGTTGGGAGTTCTGGTGTTGAAGGGAATTTAAGTTGTTTAAGAGACCAAGACAAAATATCTGTAGTGTCTCAGAGTGTTTCCATGGGTAGTGAATTGATGGATACCAGTTTAAATAATAATAAAGGTGGTAGACCTAGGAAGATTAAGAGAGCTGGCGGTAGGCCGAAACGAGATAGTGTGGGGAAGCATACTTTTGCAAATAAATCAATTGATTCTAATGATAATATGAATATTAATTTTGTTCCTGAATTTTTGTCTATTGATTTGTTAGATATTCCTTTTGGTCCTATGCCTAATGATGATAATAGGATTTTTACCGATGATATTGTTTTTTCAAGGCCCGAAATTAATAGTTTGTGGTCAGATCCTAATATGTGGTTACAAGATAGTTTCGTTTTTATTTACTTAAAATTTTTATCATATCGTTCTAATTTAAATGTTGTTGTTGTCTCGCCTCAATTTGCTGTTGTTGATTACCATTTTGGGCAGGGTGTTGAGCCTCCTAATATTTTTGATTGTTGTTTTAATTATAACCAGGATTATGATATTTTATTAATTCCAATTATTTTTCCTGGTCATTTTGGGTTGGTAGTTTTTGATCGTTCAGATCGTGCAAATCTTTCTTGCATTTTTGTTGATTCTTTGCCTTCTGTTAATCGTTTAACCGATGTTTCTTGTGGTGTTTTCGATCAGCGGCGTGTTGATTTAATTAAAAGGTGTATTTGTGATTTGACACCTGGTCTTTTTATTGACAATATAAATATTCAAGTTTTGCCCCGTTCTCAATTTACTGAACAAAGAGATGGGATTAATTGTGGGTTTTATGTTTGTCTTTATTCGGAATTGTTTTTGTTTAATAATAAATCGCTAATGAAGCATATTCTCGGATTATGTCTTTCAAATATGCATTTTTATCACATATAGTAATACCGTTAAGTATTCATTTACCAGACAACCAGAAAATTTATTTTACGAGTAAAAATGCAAGTAAAATTATTAGTGCTATTAATGCAGGTAAAATTCCAGATTCCCGTCTTTCGGCTTATTGGAAGTTATGTATTTCTGATTCTGCAGCTAAAAATATTCTTTTTGAAAATATTCCTGAAACATATGCATTTAATAAAAATGATAAAGTTTGGAAAAAGTTAAATATTTCTGAGAAAAATAAAAATCGTAAACCTCGTATCGGGAGAATTTATACCGTGTCCCCAAGAGATCCAGAATTGTTCGCTTTATATATTTTAACAAAACATTTTCCTGGGACACCAAAAGATTTGTTAACTGTTAATGGACATGAATGTCAAACCTTTGCCGAAGCGGCAAGATTGCGAGGGTTATTTGAAGATAATAATGTATGGGAGCGTACTTTAAGAGAAGGGTCAATATCTCTCAATCCTTCCCAAATGAGACAGTTGTTTGCAAATATACTCGTATTTGGTGGTACTGAAAAGTGTGTGATAGATGGGCTTTTACTTTGGAATATGTTTGTTGATCATTTTTATGATAGGAGGTGTACAGAAGCAGAGAAATTAATACGTATTGACAGAGCTTTAGCAATTATAGAAAAACTTTTATTAAGTAACGGTCGTAGTTTACAAGAATTTAACCTCCCTCTTCCCAATAATTCAATAAGAAACAATCCTGACAGAGCTCTTGATGAATTTTTCTTTCCACATCATATTAATGATGATGAAATGGATGAAGCTATAGATACGTCTATTTACGATAACACAAACTTAAATCCAGAACAGCAAAGATTTTTTAATTTAATTAGAGCTTCAGTTTTAGATCCTAATACTAAAAATAAATTATTTTTCTTGTCTGGTGATGGTGGTACGGGGAAAACTTTCCTCCTTAATTATATTATTTATAAATTACGAGAAATGAGATTAAAAGTATTAGCAACCGCCTCGACCGGTATAGCAGCCACTAATTTTTACGCGGGAGGAATGACATTCCATTCAGCTTTTAGATTCGGTATTAATGTGGAACCTGATGTAATTCCACCCGTAACCGTAGATAGTTACTTTGGGCGCAGAATAATTGAAGCTAATTTGGTAATAGTAGATGAAGTCACAATATTAAATAAAACAATTTTTGAAAACGTAAATCTTTTATGTAAGAAGTTAATTCCTCAATATAAAAACGAACCGTTTGCGGGAAAAATTGTAATAATATCAGGTGATTGGAAGCAGTCTCTTCCTGTAGTTGAGGAATCTTCGGCTCCTGGAGCACAGGTAGCAGCGTCGATTCAATCCTCGGAGTTGTATGGAAGATTTGAAAAACATAGGTTAATGCAGAATATGAGAGTAATTCCATCTGAAATTCAATTTAAGGATTGGCTTTATAGTATAGGAACAGGTCAAACAGGCGATTCAGTTATAATTCCTGAAGCTATGCGAGTTAATTCAAGGCAAGAATTGTATGCATTTGTTTTTAACACAGGTTTTGATGCACCTGTTACAGATTTGTTAAAACGTTTAATTCTTTCACCAACTAATAGAGTAGTAGATGTGATTAACTCAGAAATTATTGATTTAATAAACGCGCCTCTTCACGAGTATTTGTCAATAGATAGCCCTACAAGTGAGAACCCTTTTGCTTATAACTTAGCCGATTATGAAGTAGCCCAATTAAACAGACTAACGCCTAAGGGGTTGCCAGCGCACAATATAAAGCTTAAAGTAGGTGCAGTAATAGTATTACTTCAAAATTTAAATACCCAAAAGGGTTTATGTAACGGTACCAGAATGATAGTTAGGCGTTTACATCAAGATTTAATTGAAGCGGAAACTATAAGTGGTTCTTCAGAACGTGGTATTGTTGTGGGAATTTGCAGAGCAAGAAATAGCTATAAGGAACTTCGTCCGGACGGAGTTAGTTTTGAAAGATTCCAATTCCCAGTAAGGGTAGCATTTTGTATGACAATAACTAAAGCCCAGGGGCAAACATGTGAACGTTTAGGACTTGATATTCTTGATGAACCATTCGCACATGGTCAGACTTATACGGCTTTTTCAAGATGCAGAAGTGGGGAAAATATAAGAGTATTTGCACCCGGTAAAACGCCCGATAATAATGGTAATATTTCGATGAGAAATGTAGTAGCAAGAGGAATCCGTTTTGATTAAATTTAATAATATAGTAGAATGGAAAAATAGTGTTAAAATTTAGGTAAAACTTCTTTTAGGGGTATACTTTAAAATCAAAAAAAACGAAGGTTAAATTTTAGGGGTAAACTTACATTAAAAAAACAAAAAGGCCAAAATAAATAAAAAATAAAAAAGGCCAAAAGAGTGAGACCACTTCAACACTCTTTAAAAAAGAACGAGACCACTTCAACGTTCTAAAAAATAAAAAGGCCAAAATAAAAAAAATAAAAAAAGGCCAAAAGAGTGAGACCACTTCAACACTCTTTAAAAAGAACGAGACCACTTCAACGTTCTAAAAAATAAAAAGGCCAAAAGATATAAAAAAGGCCAAAAGAGTGAGACCACTTCAACACTCTTTAAAAGAACGAGACCACTTCAACGTTCTAAAAAATAATAGGCCAAAATAAAAAAAAATAAAAAAAGGCCAAAAGAGTGAGACCACTTCAACACTCTTTAAAAAGAACGAGACCACTTCAACGTTCTAAAAATAAAAAAGGCCAAAATAAAAAAAGGCCAAAATAAATAAAATAAAAAAGGCCAAAAGAGTGAGACCACTTCAACACTCTTTAAAAAGAACGAGACCACTTCAACGTTCTAAAAATAAAAAAGGCCAAAAAAAAAGGCCAAAATAAATAAAATAAAAAAGGCCAAAAGAGTGAGACCACTTCAACACTCTTTAGAAAGAACGAGACCACTTCAACGTTCTAAAAATAAAAAGGCCAAAATAAATAAAAAAAAATGGCCAAGAGTCAGACCACTTTAAAACTATAAGTAAGAATTCCGACCCCACCGGGGCGGGGTACAGGGTTTGCCCGTTTACCTCCGTGCACCTCCACGTGGTGTACCCTGGGCATTGTTGTATAATAATAAAATGTTATACAACAATGGCTAAGCACGGTAAAAAACGGGATGATTTGAATTATAATAAAGAATGTAATTGTTTCTAGCGGCGCGCGAAGCGCGCCCCAAAGCCGTTAGGCTTTCCAACGGGCACCCCAAAATTTTACCGCCAAAGTATCCTAATAGGAATTGCATACGCACTACGCCGCCATCGCATACGTAACCCACAGCTAGTTATAATAGTATAAAAAAAACCCCAACTTCGATTTTAAAAAAAGGCCCGGCCGAAGGCCGGGCCCCGAAAGTTGTGGAAGGGTCCTACAACTTTTTGAGGCTATTCAGGAAAAATCAACCTCGGCGCCATTTCCTTTGCGCCGAAACGACCCCATGATTTTATATCTCGTGAACCAGAACCTGGAGCAAAAAACTTCTGCTGGTAGGATTTTAAGTTGGAGTAGGTAGATATATGCAGGAAAAAACCCGGACCCGAAATCCGAACTTGGAGGGTTCTTATGCCTTTCCAAAAATTCACATAATGTCCGTGAATTGTCGATTTTGTCGGACTTGAGTGTTGTTTTTAAGCTATATCTTGGAAACGGCTGGGGGGATTTAGATGGGACCTGGGGGGTTATAGGTATGTGGCTATGGGGAATTTTTTGGGATAGGTCGTTTTGGTGCCGCACTTAAGTGTGGCACCGAAATGGCCGGATGAGTGCTTCAAAGTGTTATAACGCGTTTTAGAGTGGTGGGGGGTTTTCGCGCCTGGGAGTGATGTTGTAGGGCTGGATTTTGGGAAAATATTTGGTGTTGGACATTAGAGTCTCGGGTGAACTTTTGGGGGTGATATGGTCCAAAGAGTCGGGGTCGAAAAGTCGACTTTTTTAAAGGGTCGTTTCGGGTCTCTTCGATAGCCAGTTCGAAAGAGAGTCCTCTGGGGCTCCGAAAAAGGTATAATATGTTGGGGGTCCACTTGAGTCTCAAAAAGTTATCGCGAATGTTCGCAAATGTCGCAAATCTTTTTGAGACTCTAACGTCCTGGGAAAATTTTTTAAAATTTTTCTGACGCCGGATTCGTACTCAGCGGTTGTCAGAGCAACATATAGGGCGAATTTTGGGTCAAAATTCGAAAATTTTGTCCCACCCCTATTTCTAAATTGGGTACGTACGCCTTTTGGGGAATTTAGGGATTTTTTAATCCGACATAACTTTTTTTGGGGTGGAAGGATTGAGACGGGGTTTTTTTCATAAAATCGAGTAAAAAATTAGGTATTTTATCACCCGAGAAAATTTCGAAAAAAGTTGAAACTGAACCTGTAGGGGTCGAATTTCGAAAAACCCAAAATTTTTCGGTTTTTCGAAAAAATTTCGGGTTTTTTGCCGGCAGTTCGGGGCGTAGTTATTTTTCCTGGATCGAGCAGATTTTTCTGCATATTGTTGGATTTTAAAATGTTCAAAGAAAGTTAACTTTAAAAAAGTTATGATTTTTTGAAAATTTGGGTAATTTTTTTGGTCGAAATTTTAGGCCAAAAAATATTTATAATAATCTTCCAGTTCGGTTAAAAAAGTCCCTGGCCCGAACGAAGTCAGAATATTCTTCATAAAAATGTACATATTTATAATTTAACACACATTTTGTTCCCTTTTTTGGCTGTACTTTAGTACGTGGGTGCAGGCTTTAAATTACAAATGTTATATCATTTGAAAGAGCTAGTCGAGCTGAGTCGAATGCCATCAAAATTAGCTCTAGGAAAAATTTTTGAACCGAGATACAGGCGATTGAAAATCGAAAAACCATAGGGGGGACCAAGCACTTTTTTGGGATGAAAAATTCGAAAATGCAAATGATACCTCATTCGAAAGAGCTCCTCGAGCTGAGTCGAATAACACCAAAATCAACGAAATCCGACTTGATTAGACAAAGTTATGATCTTTTATTTTAGCTCCTTACCTATGGCATCTGTGGAGATTTTTGCTGCTACGGAGGCCCCAAATACGTCCAGAGCAAGGGAGATAGGAATAGGTTTATGTTACGAACCCAGACCCATCGCCCGTAGACTCCCCGCGAGGCGCGTGCCGCAAAACCCCGCGCGAAGCGCGGGGTTTTGCACAAGCGCCTCGCCGACGCTCCATAGGTTTAGGTTTTTTGTTTATTTTTTGTGTCATAACTTTGTCTAATCTTGTCCAATCACGGTGATTTTGGTGTCATTCGACTCAGCTCGTCGAGCTCTTTCGAATGAGGTATTATTTGTATAAAAAATTTTTTATTCCAAAAATCGCCCTTTTGGACCTTCGATTTTTAGGAGTCTATATCTCGGTTCATTCAAGTCGGATTCCGTTGATTTTGGTTTTATTCGACTCAGCTCGACGAGCTCTTTCGAATGAGGTATAATTTGCATTTTCGAATTTTTCACCCCAAAAAAGTGCTTGGTCCCCCCTATGGTTTTTCGATTTTCAATCGCCTGTATCTCGGTTCAAAAATTTTTCCTAGAGCTAATTTTGGTGGCATTCGACTCAGCTCGACTAGCTCTTTCAAATGATATAACATTTGTAATTTAAAGCCTGCACCCACGTACTAAAGTGACCCCCCTTTTTTAAATATTTAAAATTAATTTTTCGAATTTTACAAACTGAAAAAATTTTTGCTTTTTAAATTTATTTTCGGCTAAACTACAGTTTCCGGATCAGGCTCAGAATTGGAGGATTTATATGTCATTCGAAAGAGCTCGTCGAGCTGAGTCGAACGACACCAAAATTATTCAGCGGAAAAAATTCTGAGCCGAGTTACAGACCCCTAAATTTCAAAAAACCATAGTAAAACAAAAAACCATAGTAAAGTTCAAAAAACCAAAAAACCATAAAAAAACCATCTAATATTCCTTTAAAATCCTCACCTAATTTAACAAACAAAATCTTTCAAAACAATGTTAAAACAAAAAATACTAATAATACCACCAAATATTCTCAAGAATGGATTGGTGTGGTTTGTTGAAGTATATTTACATAAGTATATATCTGAATAACCTGACATTCATTTTTTTTCTCAAAAATGTTGACTTATTTTTACATTCCAATCCTACCTTGACCGTAATCTGATACTTTTAATTAAAATTTTTGAAAATAAATATTTTTTGTTTAATTTTATATTTTTTTCCGTTTAACAATTTTAGTCAATCTTTTAGTCAATCTTCTTCTAATTTAATTGTATTTTAATTTATTTATTTAATTAAAATAATTTATTTATTTGTTTTAGACACATACTCGAAAACATTCTGGATATAAACCTTTCTCTTGTGATTGTTGCGAAAAAACATTTCAAAGAAAAGTAAAAACAAATAAGTTAATTAATTTTTATGAAAGAATATTTTTAAAAAAAAAAAGGTTGACCGTCGCCGACATATGGAAACTCATCATTCAACATATTTAAGAAGAACAACAATACCTTTAATAGAAACTAATAGTTGTAGTAATAGACAAAATGAATTAAGAAAAAATATTATAAAATCTCCAAAAATTACTAAAAAAAAATAATACTAAAAAAAACCTCCTGGTGGCCCTTCTTTTGGGGGGGATTTCGCTTTCAAAAAATCAGGCTCCTCAGCGTTTGCCGAGGGATTTTTTTGAGTAGTACATTGGTCCTACAACTTTTGACGGGCTATTCAGGAAAACTCTAACATCGGCGCCAAAACGTACCTCCGCGCCGAAACGGCTGTCGGTAAAATTCAAACGGCTGTAACTCGGAAACGAAAAGTCAGATCAAAAAGTGGTTGGGGAAAGGGCACTGAAGCAGTTCAAGGGCTATAACTCTAAAAAAATTTGGAATCCGGGGATCATGCCCTGAGGCGGTAGGCGATGACAAAAATTCACCGATTTTCGGTGGTTTGACCTACCGTGTCCGACGAAATTCACCGACAATTTACAAAATATACACCAATCGAAAGCTCTCATCGAGCTGAGTCTGAAAAAAATTAGTTTAAGTTTTTCTGACCATTTTGCAAAAAGTTATAAAACGCCAAAGGGTCAAAATGTCCAGGACCCCTATCGGGAAGGGTGGCTCCCATTGGGTCTGATTATAACTTTGCTTATGAGAGTCCAAATCGCTCCAACTCTTTTTTCATATGTTAGGGCCCTAAGTGTACTAAAATTTTGTTGTGGGACATTTGAGTCTCGGACTTCGATTTGGGGGTGATATGGTTCAAAAGGTCGAGGTCGAAAAATCGACTTTTTGTAGGAGGTCGAGTCACCCGTTTTCGATAGCCTAAGTGAAAGAGCGTCCCCTGGCGGTCAGAAAAATATATACTTTGTTGGGGGTCCACTTGAGTCTGAGAAAGTTATGGCCAAATTGGCCAAATGTCGCAAATCGGTTTTTAGACTCTAACTTCCCGGGGAATTTTTCAAAAATTTTTCTGAGACCGGATATCGACTCAGCGGGTCCTAAAGCACCATATAGGACGTTTTTTGACCCAACATTAAAAAATTTTTTTTCCCTCGTGTTCCCTTGTGGGCCCAAAACATTTTGTCGTTTTTTATGGGTAGCGGTCTTTTGTACCTTTTTTATATCTCGGGAACGGCTGATGGGAATTGGATGGGACTTGGGGGGATATTAGGTAAACGGTCATGAGGAGTTTAATGGGCATGGTCATTTTGGTGCCGCACTTGAGTGTGGCACCGAAATGGCCGGATAAAAAATTCAAAGTATTATAACGGGTTTTTGAGAAGTGGGGGGTTTTTGGGCCTGGGAGTGATGTTGTAGGGTAAAGTGAGGGGAAGTTATAAATAGTTGGCCACTTGAGTCTCGGGTGAACTTTTGGGGGTCATATGGGTCAATGAGTCAGGGTTTCACAGTAAAATTTTTTTAAAGAGACGGGTCTGCTTTTTTCGATTACCTATTCGAAAGCCCGTCCCCTGGGGCTCCGAAAAAGGTATACTTTGTTGGGGGTCCACTTGAGTCTCAAAAAGTTATGGTCAATGTGCGCAAATGTCGCAAAACTTTTTGAGACTCTAACGTCACGGGGAATTTTTTTAAATTTTTTCTGAGACCGGATATGGACTCAGCGCATGTTAATGCCCTATATGGGCCGTTTTTAAACACAAAATATCTAAATTTTTTTCCCGACCTCATTCCAAAAGGGGTACCCCTTTTGGGGGATTTTCGCGATTTTTTAAATCGCCATAACTTTTTTTGCTATTTTCGGATTTGGATCGGGTTTTCTTTATAAAATAGAACTAAAAATTATAAATTTTTAGAGCCTAAAAAATTTCGAAAAAAGTCTAAATTGAACCCATAGGGGTCGAATTTCGAAAAACCTAAAATTTTTCGGTTTTTCGAAAACATTTCTGGATTTTTGCCGGCGGTTCGGCCCGAGGGTATTTTTACTGGATAGAGCAGAATTTTCTGCATATTCTGGACTTTTAAAATTATTAAAAAAGGTCTACTTTAGAAAAGTTATGAATTTTTAAAAAATTCGGCAATTTTTCCGGCCGAAATTTTGAGCCAGAAAAATAAATTTTTAAAAATGGCCATAAATAGGCCAAATGTTATATCATTCGAAAGCCCTTACCGAGGGGATTCGAAAAATATTTTTTTCTAAATTTGTTGACCCTTTTGGTGAAAGTTTTGGAGGGTCAAAAATTTGAGTCTGGGGGGTACTTATCCCTGGTGGGGAACCAGAGGAGGGGTAATAAATTAAAAAGACTTACGTTATATTGTAGAGCATCCTGAAATCCATCAAAAAACATTACTTTTTTGGGGGTCCACTTGAGTCTCAGAAAGTTATAGCCAATATTCGCAAATGTCGCGAAACATTTTGAGACTCTAACGTCCGGGGAAATTTTTTTTTAATTTTTTCGAGGCCGTATTCGTACTCAGTGGGTGGGAATGCACCATTTAGGCCTATTTTTGGGGTCAAAATTCAAAAAATTTTCCCCTCCCTCAGATCCAAAGGGGTACCCCTTTTGGAGGATTTTCGCGATTTTTTAAATCGCCATAATTTTTTTTGGGATTTTCGGATTGGGATCGGGTTTTCTTTATAAAATAGAACTAAAAATTAGAAATTTTTGGAGCCTAAAAAATTTCGAAAAAAGTCGAAATTGAACCCATAGGGGTCGAATTTCGAAAAACCTAAAATTTTTCGGTTTTTTTTTAAAATTTAGGGATTTTTGCCTGCCTTTCGACCCGAATATATTTTTCCTGTGTAGAGCAGATTTTTCTGCACAGAATAGGCTTTTAAAATTTTACAATAATGTCTACTTTGAAAAAGTTATGAATTTTTGAAAAAATCGGTGATTTTTCTGGCAAAAATTTTCGGCCAAAAAAATAAATATTTCAAAGTGGCCTGGAATAGACCGATTGTTATATCAATCGAAAGCCCTTATTGAGGGGAATCTAAAAATAATTACTCCGAAATTTTCTGACCATTTTGTCCAAAGTTATAGGTGATCGAAAATTTGGGGGTGGGTGGTACCATGCCCATTGGGGTAACAATGGAGGGATAATAAATTAAAAAGACTTACGATATCTTGTAGAGCATCTTCAAATCCACCGAAAAACATACTTTGTTGGAGGTCCACTTGAGTTTCAAAAAGTTATAGACAATGTTCGCAAACGTCACAAAAACTTTTAAGACTCTAACGTCCTGCTGAATTTTTTTTAAAGTTTTTGAGGTCGGATATGGACTCTGCGCAATATAATGTCAAGGAATATCGCAGAACGAAGGCCCGAGAACGACACCTAAATCAATGAAATCTGACTTTATTTGACAAAGTTAGAACCTTTTATTACCTCTTCCACAAGTGTTTTCGCGGAAAAAAGTTTTTGCCGCTGCGGAGGAAGCCGGGCATGTCGAGCGGAACGACGGCCGCCGCTTCGCTACGGTCGCCGCGAGCGAAGCGAGCACGACCGCAGCGAAGCACGGCCATCGTGTAGCGAAGACCATGCCCGGCCTACCCTCCGTAGCAGCACAAAAACAGTTTTTCCAGCGAAGATTCTGTTGTCTAAACGCAACCCATATAAAAGGCAGAGCAACGAATTAAAAAGCAGGGCTAAACTTTGCCGACGAGGGCCGAAGGCCCGACTTTCAACCCATCTAAATGGCAGAGCAACGAATTAAAAGCAGGGCTAAACTGTGCCGGCGCGGGCCGAAGGCCCGAGCTTTCAACCCATCTAAACGGCAGAGCAACGAATTAAAAGGATGGGCGAACTTTACCGGCGAGGGCCGAAGACCCGAGCTTTCAACCCATCTAAAAGGCTGAGCTAAACTTTACCGGCGAGGGCCGAAGGCCCGAGCCGGTACGGTTAACGGTCGAGCCTACGGTTAAACTGGGCGCATAAGTATTTCAATTCTTATTTCATTTATTAGATTTTTTAGACGAAGATCTTTTCAATCAAATAATTTTATGAAAATGTTCCAACTCGCGCCCAAACTAATTTTAAATACAATTAATAAAATTTAACTTTTAAAATACATACCTGCCAACGGTTCAAATATTACAAGACGCCGTCGGTTGTACCGGGCGTCGGATGCCATCGGTTTAACCGGGTATCTGGGGTACAGGGTTGCCCGTGCGACCTCCGTGCACCTCACCGACGACCCGGGAGTTTATAAAATCACTTAAATATTACCAGGCCGAAGCCGAAAAAAAGTGAATCATAATGTTTCTAGCAGCGCGCGAAGCGCGCCCCAAAGCCGTTAGGCTTTCCAACGGGCAGAGCAAAATTTAAACCCAAAGCAAAATTAAACTGCCAGAGTACGTACGCCGCATCCCCCCACTAGTTATAATAGTATAAAAAAAACCCCAACTTCATTTTAAAAAACTCCCCGGCCGAAGGCCGGGCCCCCGGAAAGTTGTGGAAGGGTCCTACAACTTTTTGATGGCTATTCAGGAAAACTAACCTCGGCGCCACGACTTTCCTTTGCGCCGAAACGACCCCCTGTGATTTTATATCTCGTGAACCAGAACCTGGAGCAAAAAACTTCTGCTGGTAGGATTTTAAGTTGGAGTAGGTAGATATATGCAGGAAAAAAACCCGGACCCGAAATCCGAACTTGGAGGGTACTTATGCCTTTCCAAAAATTCACATAATGTCCGTGAATTGTCGATTTTGTCGGACTTGAGTGTTGTTTTTAAGCTATATCTTGGAAACGGCTGGGGGGATTTAGATGGGACCTGGGGGTTATAGGTATGTGGCTATGGGGAATTTTTTGGGATAGGTCGTTTTGGTGCCGCACTTAAGTGTGGCACCGAAATGGCCGGATGAGTGCTTCAAAGTGTTATAACGCGTTTTAGAGTGGTGGG
Source organism: Gossypium australe (assembly GCA_005393395.2). Lineage (NCBI taxonomy): Eukaryota > Viridiplantae > Streptophyta > Magnoliopsida > Malvales > Malvaceae > Gossypium > Gossypium australe. The sequence continues at coordinate 55,351 of SMMG02000296.1, forward strand.
GGGTTTTCGCGCCTGGGAGTGATGTTGTAGGGCTGGATTTTGGGAAAATATTTGGTGTTGGACATTAGAGTCTCGGGTGAACTTTTGGGGGTGATATGGTCCAAAGAGTCGGGGTCGAAAAGTCGACTTTTTTAAAGGGTCGTTTCGGGTCTCTTCGATAGCCAGTTCGAAAGAGAGTCCTCTGGGGCTCCGAAAAAGGTATAATATGTTGGGGGTCCACTTGAGTCTCAAAAAGTTATCGCGAATGTTCGCAAATGTCGCAAATCTTTTTGAGACTCTAACGTCCTGGGAAAATTTTTTAAAATTTTTCTGACGCCGGATTCGTACTCAGCGGTTGTCAGAGCAACATATAGGGCGAATTTTGGGTCAAAATTCGAAAATTTTGTCCCACCCCTATTTCTAAATTGGGTACGTACGCCTTTTGGGGAATTTAGGGATTTTTTAATCCGACATAACTTTTTTTGGGGTGGAAGGATTGAGACGGGGTTTTTTTCATAAAATCGAGTAAAAAATTAGGTATTTTATCACCCGAGAAAATTTCGAAAAAAGTTGAAACTGAACCTGTAGGGGTCGAATTTCGAAAAACCCAAAATTTTTCGGTTTTTCGAAAAAATTTCGGGTTTTTTGCCGGCAGTTCGGGGCGTAGTTATTTTTCCTGGATCGAGCAGATTTTTCTGCATATTGTTGGATTTTAAAATGTTCAAAGAAAGTTAACTTTAAAAAAGTTATGATTTTTGAAAATTTGGGTAATTTTTTTGGTCGAAATTTTAGGCCAAAAAATATTTATAATAATCTTCCAGTTCGGTTAAAAAAAGTCCCTGGCCCGAACGAAGTCAGAATATTCTTCATAAAAATGTACATATTTATAATTTAACACACATTTTGTTCCCTTTTTTGGCTGTACTTTAGTACGTGGGTGCAGGCTTTAAATTACAAATGTTATATCATTTGAAAGAGCTAGTCGAGCTGAGTCGAATGCCATCAAAATTAGCTCTAGGAAAAATTTTTGAACCGAGATACAGGCGATTGAAAATCGAAAAACCATAGGGGGGACCAAGCACTTTTTTGGGATGAAAAATTCGAAAATGCAAATGATACCTCATTCGAAAGAGCTCCTCGAGCTGAGTCGAATAACACCAAAATCAACGAAATCCGACTTGATTAGACAAAGTTATGATCTTTTATTTTAGCTCCTTACCTATGGCATCTGTGGAGATTTTTGCTGCTACGGAGGCCCCAAATACGTCCAGAGCAAGGGAGATAGGAATAGGTTTATGTTACGAACCCAGACCCATCGCCCGTAGACTCCCCGCGAGGCGCGTGCCGCAAAACCCCGCGCGAAGCGCGGGGTTTTGCACAAGCGCCTCGCCGACGCTCCATAGGTTTAGGTTTTTTGTTTATTTTTTGTGTCATAACTTTGTCTAATCTTGTCCAATCACGGTGATTTTGGTGTCATTCGACTCAGCTCGTCGAGCTCTTTCGAATGAGGTATTATTTGTATAAAAAATTTTTTATTCCAAAAATCGCCCTTTTGGACCTTCGATTTTTAGGAGTCTATATCTCGGTTCATTCAAGTCGGATTCCGTTGATTTTGGTTTTATTCGACTCAGCTCGACGAGCTCTTTCGAATGAGGTATAATTTGCATTTTCGAATTTTTCACCCCAAAAAAGTGCTTGGTCCCCCCTATGGTTTTCGATTTTCAATCGCCTGTATCTCGGTTCAAAAATTTTTCCTAGAGCTAATTTTGGTGGCATTCGACTCAGCTCGACTAGCTCTTTCAAATGATATAACATTTGTAATTTAAAGCCTGCACCCACGTACTAAAGTGACCCCCCTTTTTTAAATATTTAAAATTAATTTTTCGAATTTTACAAACTGAAAAAATTTTTGCTTTTTAAATTTATTTTCGGCTAAACTACAGTTTCCGGATCAGGCTCAGAATTGGAGGATTTATATGTCATTCGAAAGAGCTCGTCGAGCTGAGTCGAACGACACCAAAATTATTCAGCGGAAAAAATTCTGAGCCGAGTTACAGACCCCTAAATTTCAAAAAACCATAGTAAAACAAAAAACCATAGTAAAGTTCAAAAAACCAAAAAACCATAAAAAAACCATCTAATATTCCTTTAAAATCCTCACCTAATTTAACAAACAAAATCTTTCAAAACAATGTTAAAACAAAAAATACTAATAATACCACCAAATATTCTCAAGAATGGATTGGTGTGGTTTGTTGAAGTATATTTACATAAGTATATATCTGAATAACCTGACATTCATTTTTTTTCTCAAAAATGTTGACTTATTTTTACATTCCAATCCTACCTTGACCGTAATCTGATACTTTTAATTAAAATTTTTGAAAATAAATATTTTTTGTTTAATTTTATATTTTTTTCCGTTTAACAATTTTAGTCAATCTTTTAGTCAATCTTCTTCTAATTTAATTGTATTTTAATTTATTTATTTAATTAAAATAATTTATTTATTTGTTTTAGACACATACTCGAAAACATTCTGGATATAAACCTTTCTCTTGTGATTGTTGCGAAAAAACATTTCAAAGAAAAGTAAAAACAAATAAGTTAATTAATTTTTATGAAAGAATATTTTTAAAAAAAAAAGGTTGACCGTCGCCGACATATGGAAACTCATCATTCAACATATTTAAGAAGAACAACAATACCTTTAATAGAAACTAATAGTTGTAGTAATAGACAAAATGAATTAAGAAAAAATATTATAAAATCTCCAAAAATTACTAAAAAAAAATAATACTAAAAAAAACCTCCTGGTGGCCCTTCTTTTGGGGGGGATTTCGCTTTCAAAAAATCAGGCTCCTCAGCGTTTGCCGAGGGATTTTTTTGAGTAGTACATTGGTCCTACAACTTTTGACGGGCTATTCAGGAAAACTCTAACATCGGCGCCAAAACGTACCTCCGCGCCGAAACGGCTGTCGGTAAAATTCAAACGGCTGTAACTCGGAAACGAAAAGTCAGATCAAAAAGTGGTTGGGGAAAGGGCACTGAAGCAGTTCAAGGGCTATAACTCTAAAAAAATTTGGAATCCGGGGATCATGCCCTGAGGCGGTAGGCGATGACAAAAATTCACCGATTTTCGGTGGTTTGACCTACCGTGTCCGACGAAATTCACCGACAATTTACAAAATATACACCAATCGAAAGCTCTCATCGAGCTGAGTCTGAAAAAAATTAGTTTAAGTTTTTCTGACCATTTTGCAAAAAGTTATAAAACGCCAAAGGGTCAAAATGTCCAGGACCCCTATCGGGAAGGGTGGCTCCCATTGGGTCTGATTATAACTTTGCTTATGAGAGTCCAAATCGCTCCAACTCTTTTTTCATATGTTAGGGCCCTAAGTGTACTAAAATTTTGTTGTGGGACATTTGAGTCTCGGACTTCGATTTGGGGGTGATATGGTTCAAAAGGTCGAGGTCGAAAAATCGACTTTTTGTAGGAGGTCGAGTCACCCGTTTTCGATAGCCTAAGTGAAAGAGCGTCCCCTGGCGGTCAGAAAAATATATACTTTGTTGGGGGTCCACTTGAGTCTGAGAAAGTTATGGCCAAATTGGCCAAATGTCGCAAATCGGTTTTTAGACTCTAACTTCCCGGGGAATTTTTCAAAAATTTTTCTGAGACCGGATATCGACTCAGCGGGTCCTAAAGCACCATATAGGACGTTTTTTGACCCAACATTAAAAAATTTTTTTTCCCTCGTGTTCCCTTGTGGGCCCAAAACATTTTTGTCGTTTTTTATGGGTAGCGGTCTTTTGTACCTTTTTTATATCTCGGGAACGGCTGATGGGAATTGGATGGGACTTGGGGGGATATTAGGTAAACGGTCATGAGGAGTTTAATGGGCATGGTCATTTTGGTGCCGCACTTGAGTGTGGCACCGAAATGGCCGGATAAAAAATTCAAAGTATTATAACGGGTTTTTGAGAAGTGGGGGGTTTTTGGGCCTGGGAGTGATGTTGTAGGGTAAAGTGAGGGGAAGTTATAAATAGTTGGCCACTTGAGTCTCGGGTGAACTTTTGGGGGTCATATGGGTCAATGAGTCAGGGTTTCACAGTAAAATTTTTTTAAAGAGACGGGTCTGCTTTTTTCGATTACCTATTCGAAAGCCCGTCCCCTGGGGCTCCGAAAAAGGTATACTTTGTTGGGGGTCCACTTGAGTCTCAAAAAGTTATGGTCAATGTGCGCAAATGTCGCAAAACTTTTTGAGACTCTAACGTCACGGGGAATTTTTTTAAATTTTTTCTGAGACCGGATATGGACTCAGCGCATGTTAATGCCCTATATGGGCCGTTTTTAAACACAAAATATCTAAATTTTTTTCCCGACCTCATTCCAAAAGGGGTACCCCTTTTGGGGGATTTTCGCGATTTTTTAAATCGCCATAACTTTTTTTGCTATTTTCGGATTTGGATCGGGTTTTCTTTATAAAATAGAACTAAAAATTATAAATTTTTAGAGCCTAAAAAATTTCGAAAAAAGTCTAAATTGAACCCATAGGGGTCGAATTTCGAAAAACCTAAAATTTTTCGGTTTTTCGAAAACATTTCTGGATTTTTGCCGGCGGTTCGGCCCGAGGGTATTTTTACTGGATAGAGCAGAATTTTCTGCATATTCTGGACTTTTAAAATTATTAAAAAAGGTCTACTTTAGAAAAGTTATGAATTTTTAAAAAATTCGGCAATTTTTCCGGCCGAAATTTTGAGCCAGAAAAATAAATTTTTAAAAATGGCCATAAATAGGCCAAATGTATATCATTCGAAAGCCCTTACCGAGGGGATTCGAAAAATATTTTTTTCTAAATTTGTTGACCCTTTTGGTGAAAGTTTTGGAGGGTCAAAAATTTGAGTCTGGGGGGTACTTATCCCTGGTGGGGAACCAGAGGAGGGGTAATAAATTAAAAAGACTTACGTTATATTGTAGAGCATCCTGAAATCCATCAAAAAACATTACTTTTTTGGGGGTCCACTTGAGTCTCAGAAAGTTATAGCCAATATTCGCAAATGTCGCGAAACATTTGAGACTCTAACGTCCGGGGAAATTTTTTTTTAATTTTTTCGAGGCCGTATTCGTACTCAGTGGGTGGGAATGCACCATTTAGGCCTATTTTTGGGGTCAAAATTCAAAAAATTTTCCCCTCCCTCAGATCCAAAGGGGTACCCCTTTTGGAGGATTTTCGCGATTTTTTAAATCGCCATAATTTTTTTTGGGATTTTCGGATTGGGATCGGGTTTTCTTTATAAAATAGAACTAAAAATTAGAAATTTTTGGAGCCTAAAAAATTTCGAAAAAAGTCGAAATTGAACCCATAGGGGTCGAATTTCGAAAAACCTAAAATTTTTCGGTTTTTTTTAAAATTTAGGGATTTTTGCCTGCCTTTCGACCCGAATATATTTTTCCTGTGTAGAGCAGATTTTTCTGCACAGAATAGGCTTTTAAAATTTTACAATAATGTCTACTTTGAAAAAGTTATGAATTTTTGAAAAAATCGGTGATTTTTCTGGCAAAAATTTTCGGCCAAAAAAATAATATTTCAAAGTGGCCTGGAATAGACCGATTGTTATATCAATCGAAAGCCCTTATTGAGGGGAATCTAAAAATAATTACTCCGAAATTTTCTGACCATTTTGTCCAAAGTTATAGGTGATCGAAAATTGGGGGTGGGTGGTACCATGCCCATTGGGGTAACAATGGAGGGATAATAAATTAAAAAGACTTACGATATCTTGTAGAGCATCTTCAAATCCACCGAAAAACATACTTTGTTGGAGGTCCACTTGAGTTTCAAAAAGTTATAGACAATGTTCGCAAACGTCACAAAAACTTTTAAGACTCTAACGTCCTGCTGAATTTTTTTAAAGTTTTTGAGGTCGGATATGGACTCTGCGCAATATAATGTCAAGGAATATCGCAGAACGAAGGCCCGAGAACGACACCTAAATCAATGAAATCTGACTTTATTTGACAAAGTTAGAACCTTTTATTACCTCTTCCACAAGTGTTTTCGCGGAAAAAGTTTTTGCCGCTGCGGAGGAAGCCGGGCATGTCGAGACGGAACGACGGCCGCCGCTTCGCTACGGTCGCCGCGAGCGAAGCGAGCACGACCGCAGCGAAGCACGGCCATCGTGTAGCGAAGACCATGCCCGGCCTACCCTCCGTAGCAGCACAAAAACAGTTTTTCCAGCGAAGATTCTGTTGTCTAAACGCAACCCATATAAAAGGCAGAGCAACGAATTAAAAAGCAGGGCTAAACTTTGCCGACGAGGGCCGAAGGCCCGACTTTCAACCCATCTAAATGGCAGAGCAACGAATTAAAAGCAGGGCTAAACTGTGCCGGCGCGGGCCGAAGGCCCGAGCTTTCAACCCATCTAAACGGCAGAGCAACGAATTAAAAGGATGGGCGAACTTTACCGGCGAGGGCCGAAGACCCGAGCTTTCAACCCATCTAAAAGGCTGAGCTAAACTTTACCGGCGGGGCCGAAGGCCCGAGCCGGTACGGTTAACGGTCGAGCCTACGGTTAAACTGGGCGCATAAGTATTTCAATTCTTATTTCATTTATTAGATTTTTTAGACGAAGATCTTTTCAATCAAATAATTTTATGAAAATGTTCCAACTCGCGCCCAAACTAATTTTAAATACAATTAAAAATTTAACTTTTAAAATACATACCTGCCAACGGTTCAATATTACAAGACGCCGTCGGTTGTACCGGGCGTCGGATGCCATCGGTTTAACCGGGTATCTGGGGTACAGGGTTTGCCCGTTTACCTCCGTGCACCTCCACGTGGTGTACCCTGGGCATTGTTGTATAATAATCACTTAAATATTATACAACAATGGCTAAGCACGGAAAAAACGGGATGGTTTGAATCATAAAAATTTAACTGTTTCTAGCAGCGCGCGAAGCGCGCCCCAAAGCCGTTAGGCTTTCCAACGGGCAGAGCAAAATTTAAACCCAAAGCAAAATTAAACTGCCAGAGTATGCTATTCGCCGCCATACCCCAATGGGCACAACTAGTTATAATAGTATAAAAAAAACCCCAACTTCGATTTTAAAAAAGTCCCTGGCCCGGCCGAAGGCCGGGCCGCTCCTGAAAGTTGTGGAAGGGTCCTACAACTTTTTGAGGGCTATTCAGGAAAAATCCGACTTTGGCGCCATGACTTTTCCTTTGCGCCGAAACGACCCCATGTGATTTTATATCTCGTGAACAGAACCTGGAGCAAAAAAACTTCTGCTGGTAGGATTTTAAGTTGGAGTAGGTAGATATATGCAGGAAAAAACCCGGACCCGAAATCCGAACTTGGAGGGTACTTATGCCTTTCCAAAAATTCACATAATGTCCGTGAATTGTCGATTTTGTCGGACTTGGCCGATGTTTTTGAGGTATATCTCGGGAATGGTTGGGGGAGATTTAGATGCGGTCTGGGGGGTATTAGGTATGTGGCTACGGCGAATTTTTTGGGGTGGGTCATTTTGGTGCCGCACTGAAGTGTGGCACTGAAACGTCCGGATGCATAATTCAACGCGTTATAACGCGTTTTTGAGAAGTGGGGGGTTCTTTGGCCTGGGAGTGTTGTGGAGGGTGGGATGTTGGGAAAATATTTGGTGTTGGACATTTGAGTCTTGGATGAACTTTTGGGGGTGATAAGACTCAAAGAGTCGGGGTCGGAAAGTCGACTTTTTTTAAAAGGTCGTTTCGGGTCTCTTCGATAGCCAGTCCGAAAGAGCGTCCCCTGGCGGTCAGAAAAAGGTATAATATGTTGGGGGTCCACTTGAGTCTCGAAAAGTTATAGCCAGTGTGGCAAAATGTCGTGAACCTTTTTGAGACTCTAACGTCCCGGATCAATTTTTAAAAATTTTTCTGACACCGGATTCGTACTCAGCGCATGCCAGAGCACTATATAGGTCGAATTTCGGGTCAAAATTCGAAAATTTTGTCCCACCCCTTATTTCCAAAGGGATCCCCTTTTGGGGGATCTTTTGGGGAATCCCCTTTTGGGGGATTTTCGGGATTTTTTAAGTCGACATAACTTTTTTTGGAATTCTCGGATTGGGATGGGGTTTCTTTCTAAAAATAGACCTAAAAATTAGGTGTTTTTTGACCGAAGAAAATTTCGAAAAAATTCGAAATTGGGGGTGTAGGGGTCTCATTTAGAAAAACCCAAAATTTTTCGGTTTTTCGAAACTTTTTCGGGATTTTTGCCGACCGTTCGAGCCGCATGTATTTTTCCTGTATAGAGGAGATTTTTCTGCATAGGATAAGCTTTTAAAATTTTCAAAAAAGGTTAACCTCGAAAAAGTTATGATTTTTTGAAAATTTCGTTGAATTTTTCGGCCAAAATTTTCGGCCAAAAAAATAAATTTTTCAAAATGGCCATAAATGGACCAAATGTTATATCATTTGAGAGCACTTATCGAGGGGAGTCTAAAAATATTTTTTCCAAAATTTTCTGACTATTTTGGCCAAAGTTACAAAAGGTCAAAATTTTGGGGGTGGGGGTACTCGCATACTTTTATCACCGTCAAAAGTTCGTCCCAGACTCAAATGCCCAACTGCTTATAAGTTCCCCGCATTATACCCTGCAACATAACTCCCAGCCACTAAACCCTCCGGCCTTTCAAAAAACCATTATAACGCGTTGAAATTTTCAACCGGCCATTTCAGTGCCACACTTGAGTGCGGCACCAAAATGGCCCTGTTCATTGAATTCCCCATGGTCGATTACCTATAATCCCATTGCATTTTTGCCCCATTTGGTCTTTTTTTGATTTTGACCATTTTTCCATGTACCCTTTTGTCGAAAAAAGGGCTGCAGCTTTTATTTTTCCATTTTTTTAATTTTTTTAATTTTTTAAAAATCCCCCTAAAATTTAATTTTACTTTAATGGGGAACTGCTGGGGCTTTTTAGCGGAAATTTGGGGTAGTAGGTAATAGGACCTGGGGAGTTCATTGGGCATGTTCATTTTGGTGCCACACTTGAGTGTGCACTGAAAGGTCCTACTTCGGGAACTTTTTCTCCGTTTGGGTTTAAACATGGGGATATAGGTAATCGACCTTGGGGAATTCAGCTAGCATGGTCGTTTTGGTGCCACACTTGAGTGTGGCACTGAAACGGTCGTTTTTTTCCAAATACCCCAAAATTAATTTTTAATTAAACTTTTATATATTTTTTCATTTCTAGCCTAAAAAATTAAAATATTTTAATTCAAAAAATTATTTTTATTCAACATAACATAATTTTTCTATTTTTCCAAAAATTTAAATTTTTCGACAACAACAACAAACTTCAATTAATTTTATTTTTTCATCAACAACAACATCCAGTTTCTTCAAATATTTTTATTAATTTATTCAAAATCAACTCAACACCAACACATCTCTTCAAAAATACAATTATGGTTTGTTTTAACATTTATAATTTTTTTAAAAACAAATTTTTTTTGAAAGAAAAAAATCCCACGGATGTGGGTAGCGCATTTGTATGACCACTATGCGGAGGGGTCATGCCGGTTTTTTCTCAGAAATGGGCGGAGCCGGCATGATCGGGGATTGGGTCATGCCCGTTTCCCCTTTTGGGGGTATGGGAAGGCTCCCCCTTCCTTCTGCACAGTGGGACAGTACAACCACTGTGCGGACGGGTCATGCCGGTTTTTTCCCATAAATGGGCGGAGCCGGCATGATCGGGGATTGGGTCATGCCCGTTTCCCCTTTTGGGGGTACGGGAAAGCTCCCCATTCCTTCTGCACAGTGGGAAAGGACAACCACTGTGCGGACGGGTCATGCCAAAATTTTTTTAATTTTAATTAACTTCAAAATTTTTAAAAAATTTTTTTATTTTTAAGGTTTCTCAACGCCTGCTCCCCTTAATCAATATGTTTGGTGGGTGGTCTTTCTTGTGAGTTTTGTTTTTTAAATATTTTAATTCCCCAATTCGGTTTCCTTCCCTGTCGGGGGAAGGAGATCTTGTACCCCCGTATGGGGAGAATGTGGGGCACCAAGACGCGGGGGAGAACAAATACGCGTCTTGATGCCTCACTTGTGCGGAGGGGTCATGCCAAAATTTTTTTTAATTTAAATAAACTTACTTTTTTACAATATTTTTATTTTCAGTGTTTCTCAACTTACTGCTCCCTTAGTTCAATATACTTGGTTGGTGGTCTTTGTTTTGAGTGAGTTTATTGTTGAAAAAATTTTAAATATGTTTTTAACTAAACTTTTATTGAAAAATATTTTTTTGGGAAAATTCTTAAACATTTTCGCAATTTTTGGGGAAAAACTTTAAATAGTTAAACATTTTTCCAAAAAATTTTTGATAAATATTTTTGAAATTTCATATCTAAAATTTTAATTTTCAATTTTTTTTGTTTTATCCGTTTTTGCGAAGGGTTTACTTCCGTTCACATTAAAAGGGGACTATGCATGACCTCTTCTGCACTAGAAACACAGAGAGGCATGCAAGTTCCCCTTGTGCCCCATTCCGTGGAAAAACCTGTATCACAAGGTTTCGGGTCCTCGCCTTGAAGGCCCACGGGATGGGATGAGAACGTGGAGCAACAATACTTGGGGGAAGAATAACTCCTTGTATTGATGCTTCACTGTGCCGACGGGTCATGCCAAAATTTTTCAAAAATCAAAAAAACTAAAATTTTTTAATTTTTACATTTATCATTTTAGTGTCAACACTTGCTCTATCTTTGAATCAACTTTTGGTGGTTTGCTTTTGGTTTCGTAATATTTTTGTTTTTAATCTTTTCGGCTTTTTCGGAAAAATTTTTTTAAACTAAATTTGCTAAATTCTTTAAAAATTTAGAAATTTTCGATACTTTTCGATATTTTTTTCAGAATTCAAAATTTTAATTTTATTATTGACCCCTGAGAGACGGCTGCACTAACGTTGCAGTACGACTCAGCCTTTTAAAAATGGCTTTGCGTGGTGGGCCAATTACACACCACGTGAAAAATATCCTTTACAGATGGGGATGCCACACATCTGTCCCCAAATTAAAAATGGCCTCTGGTGGGCTTGATGCACCAGGAAAAATAGTCTGCTGGCGGACTCTTCAACTGTTCTCAGCCTGACCAGCTGTTAATGGTTGGGACACCAGTACCCATTTTGCACTTTTTTGGTCGTAGAGTGAAAGCCGTGTTCAACACGGTGGGCAACTCTACTTTTTGTTAAATTAATTCATCTTATTTTTTTTATTATTTTGTTGCCTTTAATTCGTTTTCTTTTTTGCCTTGATCCGTCGCGTTATTATTTTCATTAGTGTTTTTAATTTTTGATTGAAACTTTATCGCGTTTTGTCGTTTTACATTGTTTTCGCATTTTTCGTTTTTTTTCGAGTTACACTTAATTTATTTTCTTTTTTTCAGATATTTTAAATAATTTATTTATTTTCTTTATTTTAAATGCCTTCAAGACAGCAAAACAACCGGAGGAAACGTAAGTTAAGTTATTTGGCTGAAGGTACGTTTGGTAGTGATGCAACTAATAGTTGCGATGTTGAAGGTGTTTCCAATGATGGTAAATCTTTGAATGTTAATTCACCCGGGGTTAGTTTTGGTGATGGTATTTTAGATAGTGTATCAATGGTTGATGGTGTTGAATTACATTCAGAAAATGTTTTGGTTGAATGTGGGAGTAGTGCTTTAAATAGTGTGGTTGAAGGTACGAATGATAGGGTTTTAATGGGTGATGGTTCTGAAATTAGGGGTTCTAATGTTGATGGTTCGTTACCTGGGAGTTCTTTGGGTGATGGTGTTATTTTTGAAAATATTTTGGTTGATAGTTTTTTGGTTGATGGTTCTTTAGTTGGGAATTCTGTTGACAAAGGGAATTTAAGCAATTTTTTGTTAGGAGACCAAGATACTGTGTCTGTAGTGTCTCAGAGTGTTTCTATGGGTAGTGAAGTGTCGTATGAAAAAAGTTCAAGGGGTAGACCTAAAAAAGTTAAACGTAGTGGTCGGCCTAAGAAATCCAATGTGATTGCAAATAGTTGTGTTATGGAAGTAAATAATAATGTTCAAACTTTAATGTCAATGCAGAACAATAACGAAACTTTTAATATTAACGAGCCTCTACACATAGTTAATGCTCCATGTAATAATAATATGAACTGTGTTCCAGAATTTTTATCTATTGATTTGTTAGATGTTCCGTTTGGTCCAATGCCTAATATTGCAAATAGAATTTTTAGTGATGATATTGTTTTTTCAAGGCCCGAAATTAATAGTTTGTGGTCAGATCCTAATATGTGGTTACAAGATAGTTTCGTGTTTATCTATTTAAAATTTTTGTCATATCGTTCTAATTTAAATGTTGTTGTTGTCTCGCCTCAGTTTGCTGTTGTGGATTATCATTTTGGGCAGGGTGTTGATCCTCTTAATATTTTTGATTATTGTTATAACTATAACCAGGATTATGATATTTTGTTGATTCCAATTGTATTTCCTGGACATTTTGGGTTGGTAATTTTTGATCGTTCTGATCGTGCTACTTTTTCTTGTATTTTTGTTGACTCCTTGCCTTCTGTTAATCGTTTAACCGATGTTTCTTGCGGTGTTTTTGATCAAAGGCGTGTTGATTTGATTAAAAGGTGTATTTGTGATTTGACACCTGGTCTTTTTGTTGACAGTATTAATATTCAAGTTTTGCCACGTTCTCAATTTACTGAACAAAGAGATGGGATTAATTGTGGATTTTATGTTTGTCTTTATTCGGAATTGTTTTTATTTAATAATAAATCGTTAATAATTCCAAATTTAAATATTCAGTATGAGAGGAAACGTATTTTATGGCACCTTTCGCAATTGCTTCTTTCGAATGATATTGATTATGTTGGGATTTTTGATTATAATCCTAGAAATGTACAAGTGAATGAAAATGTTTTTAATTTTAATCTTGATTTTGGTACTGATTTAGATGATAATTGTGTTGTTAATAATTTTCCAGTAGTCAATATTGAACCAGATCCACCTTCAGAAAATTTAAGGAGGTCTGAAAGGATTAAGTTGATGCAAAAGAATGATGTTTCTGAATTAAATATAAGTAAAATTTCACTTAAAACGTTGAACGAAATTACATCTAATTGTCATAGAGCTCATAAATTATTTCCGTGTGCAGATGTGCGAGCTAGACACGTCGTTAATTATTACGATTCAGGAAATCTAGGAGATGAAGATTGCTATTATTGCGGTGCAATGTTATTTAAATCTGAAGTTAATGATGCACACTTTAAAAAATTTAAAAAAACTTCATCTTCGTATTGTTGTCGTTGTGGTTTAGTTGTTCTCCCTTCATTTAAACCGCATCCGCAGTTATTAAGAGATTTAACTATGGGCGATACACAAGAATCTTTAGATTTTTTAAAGAAACAAAATATTTATAATTCTCTATTGGCGTTTGCGTCTGTTTTCGTTGCACATAGAGAAACCAAACTCGATGGTGGTATTAGTTACATGTTAAACGGTGAATTTGTTAGGAAACTGAGTTCGATGATTTCAGGCGATTCAGGGCCCTCATTTTCCCAATTATATATATTAGATGCTGATACAGCATTTAAACACAGAGTTTCTAATATTGCATATGGTGGGGATAGAGTCAATCCAGATGTGTTAAAGCGTTTAGACACTCTTCTTAGAGATTGCCACCCTCTCGCAAATACTTATAAAAATTTTCATGAACAATATTTAGATAAATTAAGCAGGGATGGCCCAGATTCAGTGGAAAATTTTAGACTTGTACTTTTGGAAGAGCGTGAAGCGCCTGAGTTGATAAAAGATAATTCCTTACATGTCAGACAAGTGAACCTTCCTACAGAGGAAACTTTATTTTCATTACATACCGAATCAAGTGAACCTCCTATTATTAAAGGGCTTTTTATCACTAATGAGGAAGGGAAATTATTTATTTTTAAACCACATCATCCTCAAACTGACACTTTGTGTTACCCTCTTTTATTTCCGTGTGGGGATGATAGTTACCACCCTAAGATTCCTTTTGCTAGAAAAGTGTTAAATGAAGATACAAGTGATAATGAGTGTTCTGATTGCGAAGATGATCCTCTTTTAGATACTAAGCGCAAAACTATTAGTATTCGTGATTATGTTAAATATAGATTAGCAGTAAGAAAACAGGAAGATTATCATAATATTTGGAATTCTGGGGGAGGCTTAAGTCAAAAATTTGCTTTAGACTACACAGCAAGGATAGATTCTGATGTGGCAGATTATTTGCGAAGGGACGATTTAGATTTAAGAGCTTCTCTTCCTGAGCCTGCTTTAAGATGGTTAGCAAGAGACAGTAATGCCAATAGTATTGCAGATATAGGACACTGTGTTATGTTTAGAAAAGAGCATCCTGGCACAAGGCCATATTTTCAAGACATGTTTTACGACGCGACTACTCTTATGGCAAGAAGCCGAAAACCTGAAAATGCGTCCTTTATGTTTACATTTACGAGTAATCCACGGTGGCCAGAAATTAAAAGAAATATGTTACGTGATAACCAGAAAAGCGTGGATAGATTTGATATTATTAGCAGAGTATATGAAGATAAACTAAGAGAAATTCATTACTTATTAAATAAAAAACATATTTTCGGAAAAATTTTAGGTTATGCAGAAAGTAGGGAGTTCCAAAAAAGGATTGGCGGTCCTCATTTACATAGAGTTTTTTGTACTGATATTGTTGCAACGCCCGATAATATTTCTAATTTAATTTGGGCACATATACCTCCTGAACCTCCTGCAACCGATAATTCACCATGGGCTAATTTTATGAGAAAGGTCCGCGAATTATTACCCTTTTATCAGTTTCATGACTGTGGGGAACATTGTAAGAAAGCTAATGGGAAATGTAAAAAGGACTTTCCGAAACCTTATAGTAACATAACAATTTTACACGCTAATAAGCCGGCAGTATATTATCGGCCCAGTCCAGACGATGGCGGTGAAACATTAAAAATAAAACGGGGTAGAGCGTGGATAACTTATGATAATACGAAAGTAGTGCCATATAATCCGCTCATTTTAGTTATGTTTGAATGCCACCATAATTTAGAATTCGCTTACGGCCAAACAGATAATTTAAAATATGCGTTAAAATATCCTTTTAAGGGGTCCAGCTTTTCTTACGTACGGAGTGAAGTTAACGGTCTTATAACTGTAGATGAACCGTTGCATTATGCAAGAATGATATACCGTAGCCCGACTGAGGCATATTCTCGGATTATGTCTTTCAAATATGCATTTTTATCACATATAGTAATACCGTTAAGTATTCATTTACCAGACAACCAGAAAATTTATTTTACGAGTAAAAATGCAAGTAAAATTATTAGTGCTATTAATGCAGGTAAAATTCCAGATTCACGTCTTTCGGCTTATTGGAAGTTATGTATTTCTGATTCTGCAGCTAAAAATATTCTTTTTGAAAATATTCCTGAAACATATGCATTTAATAAAAATGATAAAGTTTGGAAAAAGTTAAATATTTCTGAGAAAAATAAAAATCGTAAACCTCGTATCGGAAGAATTTATACCGTGTCCCCGAGAGATCCAGAATTGTTCGCTTTATATATTTTAACTAAACATTTTCCTGGGACACCAAAAGATTTGTTAACTGTTAATGGACATGAATGTCAAACCTTTGCCGAAGCGGCAAGATTGCGAGGGTTATTTGAAGATAATAATGTATGGGAGCGTACTTTAAGAGAAGGGTCAATATCTCTCAATCCTTCCCAAATGAGACAGTTGTTTGCAAATATACTTGTATTTGGTGGTACTGAAAAGTGTGTGATAGATGGGCTTTTACTTTGGAACATGTTTGTTGATCATTTTTATGATAGGAGGTGTACAGAAGCAGAGAAATTAATACGTATTGATAGAGCTTTAGCAATTATAGAAAAACTTTTATTAAGTAACGGTCGTAGTTTACAAGAATTTAACCTCCCTCTTCCCAATAATTCAATAAGAAACAATCCTGATAGAGCTCTTGATGAATTTTTCTTTCCACATCATATTAATGATGATGAAATGGATGAAGCTATAGATACCTCTATTTATGATAACACAAACTTAAATCCTGAACAGCAAAGATTTTTTAATTTAATTAGAGCTTCAGTTTTAGATCCTAATACTAAAAATAAATTATTTTTCTTGTCTGGAGATGGAGGTACGGGGAAAACTTTCCTCCTTAATTATATTATTTATAAATTACGAGAAATGAGATTAAAAGTATTAGCAACCGCTTCGACCGGTATAGCAGCCACAAATTTTTACGCGGGAGGAATGACATTCCATTCAGCTTTTAGATTCGGTATTAATGTGGAACCTGATGTAATTCCACCCGTAACCGTAGATAGTTACTTTGGGCGCAGAATAATTGAAGCTAATTTGGTAATAGTAGATGAAGTCACAATATTAAATAAAACAATTTTTGAAAACGTAAATCTTTTATGTAAGAAGTTAATTCCTCAATATAATAACGAACCGTTTGCGGGAAAAATTGTAATAATATCAGGTGATTGGAAGCAGTCTCTTCCTGTAGTTGAGGAATCTTCGGCTCCTGGAGCACAGGTAGCAGCGTCGATTCAATCCTCGGAGTTGTATGGAAGATTTGAAAAACATAGATTAATGCAGAATATGAGAGTAATTCAGTCGGAAATCGCATTTAAGGATTGGCTTTATAGTATAGGAACAGGACAAATGGGTGATTCTGTTATAATCCCAGAAGCAATGCGAGTTAATTCAAGGCAAGAATTGTATAGATTCGTATTTAATACAGGTTTTGATGCACCTGTTGCAGATTTGTTAAAACGTTTGATTCTTTCGCCAACTAATAGAGTAGTAGATGTGATCAACTCAGAAATTATTGATTTAATAAACGCGCCTCTTCACGAGTATTTGTCAATAGATAGCCCTACAAGTGAGAACCCGTTTGCTTATAACTTAGCCGATTATGAAGTAGCTCAATTAAACAGATTAACACCTAAGGGGTTGCCAGCGCACAATATAAAGCTTAAAGTGGGTGCAGTAATAGTATTGCTTCAAAATTTAAATACTCAAAAGGGGTTGTGTAACGGTACCAGAATGATTGTTAGGCGTTTACATCAAGATTTAATTGAAGCGGAAACTATAAGTGGTTCTTCAGAACGTGGTATTGTTGTGGGAATTTGCAGAGCAAGAAATAGCTATAAGGAACTGCGTCCGGACGGAGTTAGTTTTGAAAGATTCCAATTCCCAATAAGGGTAGCATTTTGTATGACAATAACTAAAGCTCAGGGGCAAACATGCGAACGTTTAGGAATTGATATTCTTGATGAACCATTCGCACATGGTCAGACTTATACGGCTTTTTCGAGATGCAGAAGTGGGGAAAATATTAGAGTATTTGCACCTGGAAAAACGCCCGATAATAATGGGAATGTATCAATGAGAAATGTAGTAGCAAGAGGAATCCGTTTTGATTAAGTTTTATAATATAGTAGAATGAAAAATAGTATTAAAATTTAGGTTAAACTTCTTTTAGGGGTATACTTTCAAATAAAAAAATAAGGTTAAATTTTAGGGGTATACTTTCAAATAAAAAAAAAGGATAAATTTTATAGGCAAACTTTAAATTAAAAATAACAAAAAGGCCATAAAAAAGAATGAGACCACTTCAACATTCTTTAAAAAAGAACGAGACCACTTCAACGTTCTAAAAAATAAAAGGCCAAAATAAATAAAAAATAAAAAGGCCAAAAGAGTGAGACCACTTCAACACTCTTTAAAAAGAACGAGACCACTTCAACGTTCTAAAAAATAAAAAGGCCAAAATAAATAAAATAAAAAAGGCCAAATAGAGTGAGACCACTTCAACACTCTATAAAAAAGAACGAGACCACTTCAACGTTCTAAAAAAAGGCCAAAATAAAAAAATAAAAAAAGGCCAAAAGAGTGAGACCACTTCAACACTCTTTATAAAGAACGAGACCACTTCAACGTTCTAAAAAAAGGCCAAAATAAATAAAAAAATAAAAAAAGGCCAAAAGAGTGAGACCACTTCAACACTCTTTAAAAAGAACGAGACCACTTCAACGTTCTAAAAAATAAAAGGCCTAAATAAAAAAAGGCCAAAATAAATAAAATAAAAAAGGCCAAAAGAGTGAGACCACTTCAACACTCTTTAAAAAGAACGAGACCACTTCAACGTTCTAAAAATAAAAAAGGCCAAAATAAATAAAAAATGGCCAAGAGTCAGACCACTTTAACATTATAAGTAAGAATTCCGACCCCAATGGGGCGGGGTACAGGGTTTGCCCGTTTACCTCCGTGCACCTCCACGTGGTGTACCCTGGGCATTGTTGTATAATTAAAAAATGTTATACAACAATGGCTAAGCACGGTAAAAAACGGGAAGAGTTGAAATTAAATAAATTATGTGACTGTTTCTAGCCGCGCGCGAAGCGCGCCCCAAAGCCGTTAGGCTTTCCAACGAGCAGAGCAAAATTTTACTGCCAGAGTATCCTAATAGGAATTGCATACGCACAACGCCGCCATCGCATACGTAACCCATAGCTAGTTATAATAGTATAAAAAAAACCCCAACTTCAACTTTAAAAAAACTCAGGCTCCCGGCCGAAGGCCGGGAGCCCCCGGAAAGTTATGGAAGGGTCCTACAACTTTTTGATGGCTATTCAGGAAAACTCTAACCTCGGCGCCACGACCTTTCCTTTGCGCCGAAACGACCCCCTGTGATTTTATATCTCGTGAACCAGAACCTGGAGCAAAAAACTTCTGCTGGTAGGATTTTAAGTTGGAGTAGGTAGATATATGCAGGAAAAAAACCGGACCCGAAATCCGAACTTGGAGGGTACTTATGCCTTTCCAAAAACTCAACGACTGACGGTGAAATGTCGATTTTGTCGGACTTGAGTGTTGTTTTTAAGCTATATCTTGGAAACGGCTGGGGGGATTTAGATGGGACCTGGAGGGTTATAGGTAAGTGGCTATGGGGAATTTTTTGGGATAGGTCGTTTTGGTGCCGCACTTGAGTGTGGCACCGAAATGGCCGGATGAGTGCTTCAAAGCGTTATAACGCTTTTTTGAGAAGTGGGGTGTCTTGGGGCTTGGGATTGATATTGTAGGGCTGGATGTTGGGAAAATATTTGGTGTTGGACATTAGAGTCTCGGGTGAACTTTTGGGGGTCATATGGTCCAAAGTGTCTAAGTCGAAAAGTCGATTTTTTGTAGAGGGTCGTTTCGGGTTTCTTCGATACCCTATTCGAAAGAGCGTCCCCTGGGGCTCCGAAAAAGGTATAATATGTTGGGGGTCCACTTGAGTCTCAAAAAGTTATAGCCAATTTGGCAAAATGTCGTGAATCTTTTTGAGACTCTAACGTCCCGGGGAAGATTTTTAAAATTTTTCTTACACCGGATTCGTACTCAGCGGGTGTCAGAGCACCATATAGGTCGAATTTCGGGTCAAAATTCGAAAATTTTGTTTCCACGCCTATTTTCAAAGGGGTACCCCTTTTGGGGGATTTTTGGGAATTTTTAGGGGACCATAACTTTTTTTTGGGATTTTCGGATTGGGTTGGGGTTTCTTTCATAAAATCAAGCAAAAAATTAGGTATTTTTTGAGTGGAAAAAATTTCGAAAAAAGTCGAAACTGAGGGTGTAGGGGTCGAATTTCGAAAAACCCAAAAATTTTCGGTTTTTCGAAAAAATTCCGGGATTTTTGCCGACGGTTCGGAACGAAGCTATTTTTCCTGGATAGAGCTTATTTTTCTCCATAGAATAAGCTTTTAAAATTTTTCAAAAAGTTCAAATTTGAAAAAGTTATGAATTTTTAAAAATTTGGTCGATTTTTTCTGCCGAAATTTTCGGCCAAAAAAAAATTTTTTTCAAAATCGATATAAATGGGCCAAATGTCATATCATTCGAAAGCCATTAATGAGGGGAGAATAAAAATAATTTTTCCGAGATTTTCTGACCATTTTGTACAGTTACAAAAGGTCGAAATTTCGGGGGTGGGGATACTCTCATACTCATATCACATCCTAAAGTATATTCCAGACTCAAATGACCAACTACTTATAAGTTCCCCACACGCAGCCCTACAACATCACTCCCAGACGCGAAACCCCCCCGGCCTCCAAAAAACCGCTATGAGCAGTTGAAGTATTCATCCGGACGTTTCAGTGCCACACTTTAGTGCGGCACCAAAATGGCCATGCCCATTGAATTCCCCATGGCCGATTACCTATAATCCCAATAAGTTATTGCCCCATTTGGTCTTTTTTAGATTTTGACCATTTTTCCATGTACCCTTTTGTCGAAAAAAGGGCTGGAGCTTTTATTTTTCCATTTTTTTAATTTTTTTACTTTTTTAAAAATCCCCCTAACATTTAATTTTACTTTAATGGGGAACCGCTGGGGCTTTTTAGCGGAAATTTGGGGTAGTAGGTAATCGGACCTGGGGAGTTCATTGGGCATGTTCATTTTGGTGCCACACTTGAGTGTGGCACTGAAACGTCCTACTTCGGAACTTTTTGTGCGTTTTGGTTTAAACTTGGGGATATAGGTAATCAACCTTGGGGAATTCAGCTAGCATGGTCGTTTTGGTGCCACACTTGAGTGTGGCACTGAAACGGTCTTTTTTCCAAATACCCCAAAATTAATTTTTAATTAAACTTTTATATATTTTTTTTATTTTTAGCCTAAAAAATTAAAATATTTTAATTCAAAAAATTATTTTCATTCAACATCAACATAATTATTCTATTTTTCAAAAATTTAAATTTTTTCGACAACAACAACAAAAAATTAATTTTATTTTTTCATCAACAACAACATCCAATTTCTTCAAATATTTTTATAAATTCTTCAACATCAACTCAACACCTACAAACAAATCATTATGGTTTGTTTTATAATTTATAATTTTTTTTAAAAAAACAAAATTTTTTTCACTAATTTATGATTTTTTTTTCAAAAAAAACAATTTTTTTAAAGAATAAAATCCCACGGATGTGGGTAGCGAACTTGTATGACCACTGTGCGGAGGGGTCATGCCGGTTTTTTCCCAGAAATGGGCGGAGCCGGCATGATCGGGGATTGGGTCATGCCCGTTTCCCCTTTTGGGGGTATGGGAAGGCTCCCCCTTCCTTCTGCACAGTGGGACAGTACAACCACTGTGCGGACGGGTCATGCCGGTTTTTTTCCAGAAATGGGCGGAGCCGGCATGATCGGGGATTGGGTCATGCCCGTTTCCCCTTTTGTGGGTATGGGAAGGCTCCCCCTTCCTTCTGCACAGTGGGACAGTACAACCACTGTGCGGACGGGTCATGCCCAAATTTTTTTTAAATTTAAATTCACTTTAAAAATTTTTTTACGATTTTTTTATTTTTAAGGTTTCTCAACGCCTGTTGCCGTCATCCAATTTGTTTGGTGGTTGGTCTTATTTGTGAGTTTTACTTTTTTAAAATATTTTTATTCCCCAATCCGGTTTCCTTCCCTGTCGGGGGAAGGAGATCTTGTACCCCCGTATGGGGAGAGTGTGGGGCACCAGTACGCGGGGGAGAACAAATACGCGTTCTGATGCCTCACTTGTGCGGACGGGTCATGCCCAAATTTTTTTTAATTTTAAACTAACCTAAAATTTTTTTACAATTTTTTATTTTTAAGGTTTCTCAACGCCTGCTGCGGTCATCCAATATGCTTGGTGGTTGGTCTTTTCTCGTGAGTTTATTTTTTTATATTTATATTCCCCAATCCGGTTTCCTTCCCTGTCGGGGGAAGGAGATCTTGAACCCCCGTATGGGGAGAGTGTGGGGCACCAGGACGCGGGGGAGAACAAATACGCGTCTTGATGCCTCACTTGTGCTAGGGGTCATGCCAAAATTTTTTTTACTTTAAATAAACATTAAATTTTTTACAATTTTTTATTTTTATAGTTTCTCAACTTACTGCTCCCCTTCTTCAATATGCTTGGTGGGTGCTTTGTTTTAAGTGAGTTTATTGTTAACAATTTTTAAATTTTTTTATTAACTAAACTTTCAGTGAAAAATATTTTTTGGCTAATTTTTAAATCATTTTTGAAATTTTCTGGGAAAAACCTGAAAATAGCAAAACATTTTTTCAAAAAAATTCGATAAATATTTTTTAAAATTTTTGTCTAAAATTTTAAATTTTCATTTTTTTTGTTTTATGCGTCTGTTCGGAGGGGTGCTTCCTTTCCCACAAAAAGGGGCCTATGCATGACCTCTTCTGCACTAGAAGCACAGAGAGGCATGCAAGTTCTTCTTTGTGCCCCATTCCGTGGAAAAACCTGTATAATAAGGTTTCGGGTCCTCGCCTTGAAGGCCCACGGGATGGGATGAGAACGTGGAGCACCAATACTTGGGGGAAGAATAACTCCTTGTATTGATGCTTCACTGTGCCGACGGGTCATGCCAAAATTTTTCAAAATTTAATAAAACTTTTTAAAAAACTTAAATTTTTTAATTTTAAAAATTTTTCATTTTAGTGTCAATACATGCTCTATCTTTGAATCAAATTTTGGTGGCTTGCTTTTGGTTTCGTAATGTTTTTGTTTTTTTTTATTTTCGGCTTTTTCGGAAAAAATTTTATTTTTCAAACTTAAAATATCTAAATTCTTTAAAAATTTAAATTTTTGAAACTTTTCGATATTTTTTTTCAAAATTTAAATTTTATTATTGACCCCTGAGAGACGGCTGCACTAACGTTGCAGTACGACTCAGCCTTTAAAAATGGCTTTGCGTGGTGGGCCAATTACACACCACGTGAAAAATATCCTTTACAGATGGGGATACCACACATCTGTCCCCAAATTAAAAATGGCCGCTGGTGGGCTTGATGCACCAGAAAAAATAGTCTGCTGGCGGACTTTCCAACTGTTCTCAGCCTGACCAGTTGTTAATGGTTGGGACACCAGTACCCCCTTTTCACAATTTTTGGTCGTAGAGTGAAAACCATGTTTAACATGGTTGGCAACTCTACTTTTTGTTAAATTAATTCAATTTGTTTTTTTGTTATATTTTGTTTTTAATGTTTTAGCCTTTTTCTATGAGATCCGTCGCGTTATTATTTTCATTAGTTTTTTTAACTTTTTATTGAATCTTCATCGCGTTTTGTCATTTCACATTGTTTTCGCGTTTTGTGGCGAATTGCTCTTAATTTATTTTCTTTTTTTTCAGATATTTTAAATAATTATTTTATTTTCTATATTTTAAATGCCTTCAAGACAGCAAAACAACCGGAGGAAACGTAAGTTAAGTTATTTGGCTGAAAGTAAGTTTGGTAGTGATGCAACTAATAGTTGCGAGGTTGACGGGGTTTCCAATGATGGTAAATATTTGAATGTTAATTCACCCGGGGTTAGTTTAGGTGATGGTA
This sequence comes from Gossypium australe, assembly GCA_005393395.2. Taxonomy (NCBI): domain Eukaryota; kingdom Viridiplantae; phylum Streptophyta; class Magnoliopsida; order Malvales; family Malvaceae; genus Gossypium; species Gossypium australe. The sequence continues at coordinate 78,793 of SMMG02000296.1, forward strand.
TTTTAGATAGTGTATCAATGGTTGATGGTGTTGAATTACATTCAGAGAATGTTTTGGTTGAGTGTGGGAGTAGTGCTGTAAGTAGTATGGTTAAAGGTACGAATGGTAGTGTTTTAATGGTTGATGGTTCTGAAATTAGGGGTTCTAATGTTGATGGTTCGTTACCTGGGAGTTCATTGGATGAAAGTTTTATTGTTGAAAATTTTTTGGTTGATAATTTTTTGGTAGATGGTTCTTTAGTTGGGAGTTCTGGTGTTGAAGGGAATTTAAGTTGTTTAAGAGACCAAGACAAAATATCTGTAGTGTCTCAGAGTGTTTCCATGGGTAGTGAATTGATGGATACCAGTTTAAATAATAATAAAGGTGGTAGACCTAGGAAGATTAAGAGAGCTGGCGGTAGGCCGAAACGAGATAGTGTGGGGAAGCATACTTTTGCAAATAAATCAATTGATTCTAATGATAATATGAATATTAATTTTGTTCCTGAATTTTTGTCTATTGATTTGTTAGATATTCCTTTTGGTCCTATGCCTAATGATGATAATAGGATTTTTACCGATGATATTGTTTTTTCAAGGCCCGAAATTAATAGTTTGTGGTCAGATCCTAATATGTGGTTACAAGATAGTTTCGTTTTTATTTACTTAAAATTTTTATCATATCGTTCTAATTTAAATGTTGTTGTTGTCTCGCCTCAATTTGCTGTTGTTGATTACCATTTTGGGCAGGGTGTTGAGCCTCCTAATATTTTTGATTGTTGTTTTAATTATAACCAGGATTATGATATTTTATTAATTCCAATTATTTTTCCTGGTCATTTTGGGTTGGTAGTTTTTGATCGTTCAGATCGTGCAAATCTTTCTTGCATTTTTGTTGATTCTTTGCCTTCTGTTAATCGTTTAACCGATGTTTCTTGTGGTGTTTTCGATCAGCGGCGTGTTGATTTAATTAAAAGGTGTATTTGTGATTTGACACCTGGTCTTTTTATTGACAATATAAATATTCAAGTTTTGCCCCGTTCTCAATTTACTGAACAAAGAGATGGGATTAATTGTGGGTTTTATGTTTGTCTTTATTCGGAATTGTTTTTGTTTAATAATAAATCGCTAATAATTCCAAATTTAAATATTCAATATGAGAGGAAGCGTATTTTATGGCACCTTTCACAATTGATTCTTTCGAATGATATTGATTATGTTGGGATTTTTGATTATAATCCTAGAAATGTAGCTCGTGTGAATAATCCTGTTGTGAATAATACATCTAATGTGAATTGTTTTCAGTTTAATTTAGAATTTCCAGAAGACATACAAGAAAATTGTGTAGTTAATAATTTTCCAGTAGTCAATATTGAACCAGATCCCCCTTCAGAAAATTTAAGGAGGTCTGAAAGGATTAGGTTGATGCAAAAAAATGATGTTTATGAGTTAAATATAAGTAAAATTACACTTAAAACGTTGAACGAAATTACATCTACTTGTCATAGAGCTCATAAATTATTTCCGTGTGCAGATGTGCGAGCTAGACACGTCGTTAATTATTACGATTCAGGAAATCTAGGAGATGAAGATTGTTATTATTGTGGTGCAATGTTGTTTAATTCTGAAGTTAATGATGCACACCTAAAAAGTTTAAAAAGACTTCATCTTCGTATTGTTGCCGTTGCGGTTTGGTTGTACTCCCCTCATTTAAACCCCATCCGCAGTTATTAAGAGATTTAACTATGGGAGATACGCAAGATTCTTTAGATTTTTTAAAAAAGCAAAATATATATAATTCCCTATTGGCTTTTGCGTCAGTTTATGTTGGACATAGAGAAAGCAAACTCGATGGTGGTATCAGTTACATGTTAAACGGCGAGTTCGTTAGGAAAATGAGTTCGATGATTGCTGGAGATTCTGGGCCCTCATTTTCCCAATTATATATATTAGATGCTGATACAGCTTTTAAACACAGAGTTTCGAATATTGCATATGGTGGGGATAGAGTCAATCCAGAGTTGTTAAAGAGTTTAGACACTCTTCTCCGAAATTGCCACCCTCTTGCAAATACTTATAAAAGTTTTCATGAACAATATTTAGATAAATTAAGAAGGGATGGACCAGATTCAGTGGAAAACTTTAGACTTGTACTTTTGGAGGACCGGGAAGCGCCAGAGCTTATAAGAGATAATTCCTTACATGTTAGACAAGTGAATCTTCCCACAGAGGAAACTTTATTTTCATTACATACCGAGTCAAGTGAACCTCCTATTATAAAAGGTCTTTTTATCACTAATGAGGAAGGGAAATTATTTATTTTTAAACCACATCATCCTCAAACTGACACTTTGTGTTACCCTCTTTTATTTCCATGTGGGGATGATAGTTACCACCCTAAGATTCCATTTGCTAGAAAAGTTTTAAATGAAGATATAAGTGATAATGAGTGTTCTGATTGCGAAGATGATCCTCTTTTAGACACTAAGCGCAAAACTATTAGTATTCGTGATTATGTTAAATATAGATTAGCAGTAAGGAAACAGGAAGATTATCATAATATTTGGAATTCTGGGGGAGGCTTAAGTCAAAAATTTGCTTTAGACTACGCAGCAAGGATAGATTCTGATGTGGCAGATTATTTGCGAAGGGACGATTTAGATTTAAGAGCTTCTCTTCCTGAGCCTGCTTTAAGATGGTTAGCAAGAGACAGTAATGCCAATAGTATTGCAGATATAGGACACTGTGTTATGTTTAGAAAAGAGCATCCTGGCACAAGGCCATATTTTCAAGACATGTTTTACGACGCGACTACTCTTATGGCAAGAAGCCGAAAACCTGAAAATGCGTCCTTTATGTTCACATTTACGAGTAATCCACGGTGGCCAGAAATTAAAAGAAATATGTTACGTGATAACCAGAAAAGTGTGGATAGATTTGATATTATTAGCAGAGTATATGAAGATAAATTAAGAGAAATTCATTACTTATTAAATAAAAAACATATTTTCGGAAAAATTTTAGGTTATGCAGAAAGTAGGGAGTTCCAAAAAAGGATTGGCGGTCCTCATTTACATAGAGTTTTCTGTACTGATATTGTTGCAACGCCCGATAATATTTCTAATTTAATTTGGGCACATATACCTCCTGAACCTCCAGCAACCGATAATTCACCATGGGCTAATTTCATGAGAAAGGTTCGGGAATTATTACCCCTTTATCAGTTTCATGACTGTGGGGAACATTGTAAGAAAGCTAATGGAAAATGTAAAAAGGGGTTTCCAAAACCATTTAGTAAAATAACAGTTTTGCATGCTAATAAGCCAGCAGAATACTATCGGCCTAGCCCAGACGATGGCGGTGAAACATTAAAAATAAAACGGGGTAGAGCGTGGATAACTTATGATAATACGAAAGTAGTGCCATATAATCCGCTCATTTTAGTTATGTTTGAATGCCACCATAACTTAGAATTCGCTTACGGCCAAACAGATAATTTAAAATACGCGTTAAAATATCCTTTTAAGGGGTCCAGCTTTTCTTACGTACGGAGTGAAATTAACGGTCTTATAACTGTAGATGAACCGTTGCATTATGCAAGAATGATATACCGTAGCCCGACTGAAGCATATTCTCGGATTATGTCTTTCAAATATGCATTTTTATCACATATAGTAATACCGTTAAGTATTCATTTACCAGACAACCAGAAAATTTATTTTACGAGTAAAAATGCAAGTAAAATTATTAGTGCTATTAATGCAGGTAAAATTCCAGATTCCCGTCTTTCGGCTTATTGGAAGTTATGTATTTCTGATTCTGCAGCTAAAAATATTCTTTTTGAAAATATTCCTGAAACATATGCATTTAATAAAAATGATAAAGTTTGGAAAAAGTTAAATATTTCTGAGAAAAATAAAAATCGTAAACCTCGTATCGGGAGAATTTATACCGTGTCCCCAAGAGATCCAGAATTGTTCGCTTTATATATTTTAACAAAACATTTTCCTGGGACACCAAAAGATTTGTTAACTGTTAATGGACATGAATGTCAAACCTTTGCCGAAGCGGCAAGATTGCGAGGGTTATTTGAAGATAATAATGTATGGGAGCGTACTTTAAGAGAAGGGTCAATATCTCTCAATCCTTCCCAAATGAGACAGTTGTTTGCAAATATACTCGTATTTGGTGGTACTGAAAAGTGTGTGATAGATGGGCTTTTACTTTGGAATATGTTTGTTGATCATTTTTATGATAGGAGGTGTACAGAAGCAGAGAAATTAATACGTATTGACAGAGCTTTAGCAATTATAGAAAAACTTTTATTAAGTAACGGTCGTAGTTTACAAGAATTTAACCTCCCTCTTCCCAATAATTCAATAAGAAACAATCCTGACAGAGCTCTTGATGAATTTTTCTTTCCACATCATATTAATGATGATGAAATGGATGAAGCTATAGATACGTCTATTTACGATAACACAAACTTAAATCCAGAACAGCAAAGATTTTTTAATTTAATTAGAGCTTCAGTTTTAGATCCTAATACTAAAAATAAATTATTTTTCTTGTCTGGTGATGGTGGTACGGGGAAAACTTTCCTCCTTAATTATATTATTTATAAATTACGAGAAATGAGATTAAAAGTATTAGCAACCGCCTCGACCGGTATAGCAGCCACTAATTTTTACGCGGGAGGAATGACATTCCATTCAGCTTTTAGATTCGGTATTAATGTGGAACCTGATGTAATTCCACCCGTAACCGTAGATAGTTACTTTGGGCGCAGAATAATTGAAGCTAATTTGGTAATAGTAGATGAAGTCACAATATTAAATAAAACAATTTTTGAAAACGTAAATCTTTTATGTAAGAAGTTAATTCCTCAATATAAAAACGAACCGTTTGCGGGAAAAATTGTAATAATATCAGGTGATTGGAAGCAGTCTCTTCCTGTAGTTGAGGAATCTTCGGCTCCTGGAGCACAGGTAGCAGCGTCGATTCAATCCTCGGAGTTGTATGGAAGATTTGAAAAACATAGGTTAATGCAGAATATGAGAGTAATTCCATCTGAAATTCAATTTAAGGATTGGCTTTATAGTATAGGAACAGGTCAAACAGGCGATTCAGTTATAATTCCTGAAGCTATGCGAGTTAATTCAAGGCAAGAATTGTATGCATTTGTTTTTAACACAGGTTTTGATGCACCTGTTACAGATTTGTTAAAACGTTTAATTCTTTCACCAACTAATAGAGTAGTAGATGTGATTAACTCAGAAATTATTGATTTAATAAACGCGCCTCTTCACGAGTATTTGTCAATAGATAGCCCTACAAGTGAGAACCCTTTTGCTTATAACTTAGCCGATTATGAAGTAGCCCAATTAAACAGACTAACGCCTAAGGGGTTGCCAGCGCACAATATAAAGCTTAAAGTAGGTGCAGTAATAGTATTACTTCAAAATTTAAATACCCAAAAGGGTTTATGTAACGGTACCAGAATGATAGTTAGGCGTTTACATCAAGATTTAATTGAAGCGGAAACTATAAGTGGTTCTTCAGAACGTGGTATTGTTGTGGGAATTTGCAGAGCAAGAAATAGCTATAAGGAACTTCGTCCGGACGGAGTTAGTTTTGAAAGATTCCAATTCCCAGTAAGGGTAGCATTTTGTATGACAATAACTAAAGCCCAGGGGCAAACATGTGAACGTTTAGGACTTGATATTCTTGATGAACCATTCGCACATGGTCAGACTTATACGGCTTTTTCAAGATGCAGAAGTGGGGAAAATATAAGAGTATTTGCACCCGGTAAAACGCCCGATAATAATGGTAATATTTCGATGAGAAATGTAGTAGCAAGAGGAATCCGTTTTGATTAAATTTAATAATATAGTAGAATGGAAAAATAGTGTTAAAATTTAGGTAAAACTTCTTTTAGGGGTATACTTTAAAATCAAAAAAAACGAAGGTTAAATTTTAGGGGTAAACTTACATTAAAAAAACAAAAAGGCCAAAATAAATAAAAAAATAAAAAAGGCCAAAAGAGTGAGACCACTTCAACACTCTTTAAAAAAGAACGAGACCACTTCAACGTTCTAAAAAATAAAAAGGCCAAAATAAAAAAAATAAAAAAAGGCCAAAAGAGTGAGACCACTTCAACACTCTTTAAAAAGAACGAGACCACTTCAACGTTCTAAAAAATAAAAAGGCCAAAAGATATAAAAAAAGGCCAAAAGAGTGAGACCACTTCAACACTCTTTAAAAGAACGAGACCACTTCAACGTTCTAAAAAATAATAGGCCAAAATAAAAAAAAAATAAAAAAAGGCCAAAAGAGTGAGACCACTTCAACACTCTTTAAAAAGAACGAGACCACTTCAACGTTCTAAAAATAAAAAGGCCAAAATAAAAAAAGGCCAAAATAAATAAAATAAAAAAGGCCAAAAGAGTGAGACCACTTCAACACTCTTTAAAAAGAACGAGACCACTTCAACGTTCTAAAAATAAAAAAGGCCAAAAAAAAGGCCAAAATAAATAAAATAAAAAAGGCCAAAAGAGTGAGACCACTTCAACACTCTTTAGAAAGAACGAGACCACTTCAACGTTCTAAAAATAAAAAAGGCCAAAATAAATAAAAAAAAATGGCCAAGAGTCAGACCACTTTAAAACTATAAGTAAGAATTCCGACCCCACCGGGGCGGGGTACAGGGTTTGCCCGTTTACCTCCGTGCACCTCCACGTGGTGTACCCTGGGCATTGTTGTATAATAATAAAATGTTATACAACAATGGCTAAGCACGGTAAAAAACGGGATGATTTGAATTATAATAAAGAATGTAATTGTTTCTAGCGGCGCGCGAAGCGCGCCCCAAAGCCGTTAGGCTTTCCAACGGGCACCCCAAAATTTTACCGCCAAAGTATCCTAATAGGAATTGCATACGCACTACGCCGCCATCGCATACGTAACCCACAGCTAGTTAATAGTATAAAAAAAACCCCAACTTCAACTTTAAAAACTCAAGTCTCCGGCCGGAAAGTTTGGAAGGGTCCTACAACTTTTTGATGGCTATTCAGGAAAACTCTATCGGCGCCATGACTTTCCTTTGCGCCGAAACGACCCCATGTGATTTTATATCTCGTGAACCAGAACCTGGAGCAAAAAACTTCTGCTGGTAGGATTTTAAGTTAGAGGTAGATATATGCAGGAAAAAACCGGACCCGAAATCCGAACTTGGAGGGTACTTATGCCTTCCAAAAATCACAAATGGTTTCGATTTTGTCGGACTTGGTGTTTTTGAATATCTCGGGAATGGTGGGGATTTAGATGGGACTGGGGGTATAGGTAGTGGCTATGGGGAATTTTTGGGGTGGGTCGTTTTGGTGCCGCACTTGAGTGTGGCACCGAAATGGCCGGATGAGTGCTTCAAAGCGTTATAACGCGTTTTTGAGAAGTGGGGGGTTCTTGGGCCTGGGATGATGTAGGGTGGATGTTGGGAAATATTTGGTGTTGGACATTAGAGTCTCGGGTGAACTTTTGGGGGTCATATGGTCAAAGAGTCTAAGTCGAAAAGTCGACTTTTTTTAAGGTCGTTTCGGCTCTCTTCGATAGCCATCGAAAGAGCGTCCCCTGGGGCTCCGAAAAAGGTATAATATGTTGGGGGTCCACTTGAGTCTCAAAAAGTTTAGCCAATGTGGCAAAATGTCGTGAATCTTTAGACTCTAACGTCCGGGAAATTTTTTAAAATTTTTCTGACACCGGATTCGTACTCAGCGGGTGTTTTCTGACACCGGATTCGTACTCAGCGCATGCCAGAGCACATATAGGTCGAATTTCGGGTCAAAATTCGAAAATTTTGTCCCACCCTTATTTCCAAAGGGATCCCCTTTTGGGGGATCTTTTGGGGAATCCCCTTTGGGGGATTTTCGGGATTTTTTAAGTCGACATAACTTTTTTGGAATTCTCGGATTGGGATGGGGTTTCTTTCTAAAAATAGACCTAAAAATTAGGTGTTTTTGACCGAAGAAAATTTCGAAAAAATTCGAAATTGGGGGTGTAGGGGTCTCATTTAGAAAAACCCAAAATTTTTCGGTTTTTCGAAACTTTTTCGGGATTTTGCCGACCGTTCGAGCCGCATGTATTTTTCCTGTAGAGGAGATTTTCTGCATAGGATAAGCTTTTAAAATTTTCAAAAAGGTTAACCTCGAAAAAGTTATGATTTTTTGAAAATTTCGTTGAATTTTTCGGCCAAAATTTCGGCCAAAAAATAAATTTTTCAAAATGGCCATAAATGGACCAAATGTTATATCATTTGAGAGCACTTATCGAGGGGAGTCTAAAATATTTTTTCCAAAATTTTCTGACTATTTGGCCAAAGTTACAAAAGGTCAAATTTTGGGGGTGGGGGTACTCGCATACTTTTATCACCGTCAAAAGTTCGTCCCAGACTCAAATGCCCAACTGCTTATAAGTTCCCCGCATTATACCCTGCAACATAACTCCCAGCCACTAAACCCTCCGGCCTTTCAAAAAACCATTATAACGCGTTGAAATTTTCAACCGGCCATTTCAGTGCCACACTTGAGTGCGGCACCAAAATGGCCCTGTTCATTGAATTCCCCATGGTCGATTACCTATAATCCCATTGCATTTTTGCCCCATTTGGTCTTTTTTGATTTTGACCATTTTTCCATGTACCCTTTTGTCGAAAAAAGGGCTGCAGCTTTTATTTTTCCATTTTTTAATTTTTTTAATTTTTTAAAAATCCCCCTAAAATTTAATTTTACTTTAATGGGGAACTGCTGGGGCTTTTTAGCGGAAATTTGGGGGTAGTAGGTAATAGGACCTGGGGAGTTCATTGGGCATGTTCATTTTGGTGCCACACTTGAGTGTGCACTGAAAGGTCCTACTCGGGAACTTTTTCTCCGTTTGGGTTTAAACATGGGGATAGGTAATCGACCTTGGGGAATTCAGCTAGCATGGTCGTTTTGGTGCCACACTTGAGTGTGGCACTGAAACGTCGTTTTTTTCCAAATACCCCAAAATTAATTTTAATTAAACTTTTATATATTTTTTCATTCTAGCCTAAAAAAAAAAATAATTCAAAAAAATTTTTTTCAACAGAACAAAATTTCCAAAAGGGAAATTTTCGACAACAACAACAAACTTCAATTAATTTTATTTTTTCATCAACAACAACATCCAGTTTCTTCAAATATTTTTATTAATTTATTAATCAACTCAACACCAACACATCTCTTCAAAAATACAATTATGGTTTGTTTTAACATTTATAATTTTTTTAAAAAACAAATTTTTTTTGAAAGAAAAAAATCCCACGGATGTGGGTAGCGCATTTGTATGACCACTATGCGGAGGGGTCATGCCGGTTTTTTCTCAGAAATGGGCGGAGCCGGCATGATCGGGGATTGGGTCATGCCCGTTTCCCCTTTTGGGGGTATGGAAGGCTCCCCCTTCCTTCTGCACAGTGGGACAGTACAACCACTGTGCGGACGGGTCATGCCGGTTTTTTCCCATAAATGGGCGGAGCCGGCATGATCGGGGATTGGGTCATGCCCGTTTCCCCTTTTGGGGGTACGGGAAAGCTCCCCATTCCTTCTGCACAGTGGGAAAGGACAACCACTGTGCGGACGGGTCATGCCAAAATTTTTTTAATTTAATTAACTTCAAAATTTTTAAAAAATTTTTTATTTTTAAGGTTTCTCAACGCCTGCTCCCCTTAATCAAATGTTTGGTGGGTGGTCTTTCTTGTGAGTTTTGTTTTTTAAATATTTTAATTCCCCAATTCGGTTCCTTCCCTGTCGGGGGAAGGAGATCTTGTACCCCCGTATGGGGAGAATGTGGGGCACCAAGACGCGGGGGAGAACAAATACGCGTCTTGATGCCTCACTTGTGCGGAGGGGTCATGCCAAAATTTTTTTAATTTAAATAAACTTACTTTTTTACAATATTTTTTTTCAGTGTTTCTCAACTTACTGCTCCCTTAGTTCAATACTGGTTGGTGGTCTTTGTTTGAGTGAGTTTATTGTTGAAAAAATTTTAAATATGTTTTTTAACTAAACTTTTATTGAAAAATATTTTTTGGGAAAATTCTTAAACATTTTCGCAATTTTTGGGGAAAAACTTTAAATAGTTAAACATTTTTCCAAAAAATTTTGATAAATATTTTTGAAATTTCATATCTAAAATTTTAATTTTCAATTTTTTTTGTTTTATCCGTTTTTGCGAAGGGTTACTTCCGTTCACATTAAAAGGGGACTATGCATGACCTCTTCTGCACTAGAAACACAGAGAGGCATGCAAGTTCCCTTGTGCCCCATTCCGTGGAAAAACCTGTATCACAAGGTTTCGGGTCCTCGCCTTGAAGGCCCACGGGATGGGATGAGAACGTGGAGCAACAATACTTGGGGGAAGAATAACTCCTTGTATTGATGCTTCACTGTGCCGACGGGTCATGCCAAAATTTTTCAAAAAATCAAAAAACTAAAATTTTTAATTTTTACATTTATCATTTTAGTGTCAACACTTGCTCTATCTTTGAATCAACTTTTGGTGGTTTGCTTTTGGTTTCGTAATATTTTTGTTTTAATCTTTTCGGCTTTTCGGAAAAATTTTTTTAAACTAAATTTGCTAAATTCTTTAAAATTTAGAAATTTTCGATACTTTTCGATATTTTTCAGAATTCAAAATTTTAATTTTATTATTGACCCCTGAGAGACGGCTGCACTAACGTTGCAGTACGACTCAGCCTTTTAAAAATGGCTTGCGTGGTGGGCCAATTACACACCACGTGAAAAATATCCTTTACAGATGGGGATGCCACACATC